>CM052896.1:121150725-121174645 GCA_028534135.1 Potos flavus
AACTTCATGGAATTGTCAAGAATAATCAAGTATTGGCAATTTCATGTAACCTGACGTAATGGATTAGAAGACACTTACGGGCAAATGCGATGTTTCCTTCAACTCTATCCCCCACCGTCCTGAGTACTGAGTGACTGTTGAGTGTTGGAGCAGAATACACACTCACAGTCTTGGTTTTTTCCAGTGGTGAGGATGGAACAGGGGGACTGTAGGGAGGTGCAGATGGAAGAAGGATGGGCAAATGAATCAACTCCTTACCCGCTTGCCTTCACCAAGGTGGAAAGTGCTGGATGCTGGTGATGGTGTAAGGGGAGGTTAGGGAGGGACACAGGGCTGGGGGTTGTTGGAGAAAATCTGTGCCCATTTCATGGCGTGGGGAAAAGATTGTGTGTTTTGGAATCGAGCAGCTAGGGAGGTTATAATCTCAGGTCTGCCACAATCAAGAATGAAGTCGCTAATTTCTCTGAGCTTGTCAACTCTAGAAACAGGAATGCTGCAGACATCGTGGAGGTAAGAACTCCAAAAAGGAGCCCACTCCCTCAGTGGAGCTCAGCTGTCTCAGTGACCCATCATCGTCCTAGTTTTGCTCCAAGCCTATCCTGAGGTTAGGACTGAGAGGAGGGAATACTACATAAAGGCAAAGCCACAGAATTCCAGGGTGTCTAGACCCTCCCAGTACAGACCTGAAAACCACACCAGAGGGATTTGCCAGGAAGCTAGCTGGCATTCCCAGAGCAAGCCGATGTAATTCCCCACAGTGGCGCTATAGCAGCCAGAAAGTTAGCTGTAGTCCTGCCCCCTGGGCACCACTTAAATAACACGAGCAAGATGTAAGCACGGGCGGCGTCTGGGAAGATCTGGGGAGAAAGTCAGATATTCAGTGATGACTATTATACACGAAAATTACTTTGTGTTATCCCTTTGAATCAAAGAATGAGAATGTCCCAGCGAACTTCAGGATCAGAAATAGGTCCTCCCTAACATAGGCAGAAGGTGGCAGGATTATCATTACCTTCATCCTTAGACAGAACAAAGCACTCAAGGAGCATTTTTTGAGTACCTACTCTGTGCTAAACAATAAGCCAGGCACAAGGATCAACAAAATGAAACAGGTAAGGGTCCCTGTTCCTCAGGAGCTTTATTCATGGTCTGCACCTGAGCAGAAGGAAAGAAAACACTGGTCGTGTTGGAGTATTGCCTTCACCTGTGGAATGAGGGCATTGGCGTGGTAGTGCCCAGTGAACGTGCAGTCAAAGCACGATGCCAATCAGATGTCGGTTAAGTGGCCAGCCATTAATAACATTCATCAAGCTTTTAGTCTGAGCTCATCATTGTTCTAGAAACTGCAGACAGGAGGGACGAAATATGAAGTAATTCCCCTCCTCCCCAGGGTTTAGAGTCTAGCCCAAAAGACTGGATTAACGTATGCACAAAAACCACACAGAGGACATTATTGGGTTTCTGTGTTTTAATTTGCAACTGAACTCCGCTCTTCGGGTGTGCACCAGGAGAAGAGTTTGAGAGAATCTCATGCCTCAACAATGAACGGCCAGGAGTGGAAGCTTGGTATTGTGAGAAGTAGGACGGGACACGGCATCGGCGCCCACCAGAGCTTTTATAATCCCCCCACCTTGGTGCCGACTTGACTCTGAGTTCATGGCAGCCCAGGCAAGAGGGCGATATGGCTGATAACTTGGGTTTTTATTTTTGTTTTGTTTTTTAAGAAGAAAACAAGGGCACACACCAAGTCCTCTGGAGAGAGTCAGTCAGCATCCTGCACAAAGTCCGAAACACTAGCTTTCAGAATGAGCGCGTGCCAAATTGCATGTGACTGTTTTCCATAACGACTCTCACTAACATGCAGAGCTGCAGCAAAACACAGCTCGCCCAGAGGTGCTTTGGCAAAGCACTAGACGAAGTGGTCGAAATCAAGAGTTTTCCGTGCATCTGACTTCATAAAAAGACTAAGCCTAGCAACTTCTATGAGTGGATAAAGAACAGGTGCCCACACACCCTTTGACTACCGTTGCTCCAAATACGGGTTTTGGTCAAAGTTGCACAATAGACAAGGGGAGATAGTTTTCTTAGGAGGACCTGGAGACATGGCAAGCCATGTTGCTAACTGATGGAAAATCTACACAGTTCGGAAAGCAGAGCAGCGGGAGCTATGTGTACAAGTAGATCCTAAACTAATTGGTGAGACAGTCAATCAGTTAATTACCCCAACAGCTGTTATGAAGCACCATCTTAGTCACCCCAATATCTGGGAGTGGGCCTTCATATTTAGTAGGTCCTTATCAGTGCCTTTTAAAACAAATTCTTACAAACAGTGAGAAGCTAAGAGGCAACGCCCCAGAAAGCTTTCCTTGCCTTTGGAGGCTTTTGCTGGCTGCCAGCATCCCCCTACAACTCTACGTAGACCTCAGAACCCGGTTAGGTGCTCAGCTGGGAGAAAGGATTTGACAGACTCAAGAAGCTAATGAGAGAGATGGAAGTTTCTCAGCAAAGAGGCCGAGTAATGGAAGTGGGTTAAATCCTGGAAGTTTCTGTGCAACTTGGAGTTCTAGTGTGGGAAACAGAAGAAAGATCAGGCTCTTCCTTCTCTTGTATTCGTATTCATATAGGTTCTCATATATTCATATGAATATTATGATATCGATATTCAATATCAATATTCATATATTCACCTGCACAGAGGGTGACCCCTTCCTCTACTCTTCCCACCTTCCCACCTTCCTCTACTCTTCCCACATTTGACCTCTGTGAGCCAGAGCGGGTGATGGCCAGACAATTTCCCAAAGCTAGCCGGACCCCACAGCCTCCTGCTTAAGCTCCGTCTACATCATGTCAAGAAACCACAAGACCATGCCCTTGGGGCAATTCTTTTTTGGGGGCGCATCCGAGCCTTTGAGTCCTGCTTTTCAGTCTTCTGCACTTCACTCACGCTCTAACTAACACAGGCTCTTTGCCCAGTGGAGGAACCCCTTCACTTTCTCCTCCACGCCCCGGGGTCTCCTACTTACCCTGCCCTGGACCACGGCTCAGCACAACCTTCCTGGGCTCTGGGACAGCACACGCTTGGTGGCCTCCATCCTCCACCGGCCTCACAGATGCCCCACCATGCTTTCGTCAATATGAACTGGCCCATCAGTAGCATCCAGCCCATCCCAGGTTGAGAACCTCTGGGATCCACCCCACTGACCACCCACTCCTGACCTCCCCCTGCATGCCCCGCAACTGTTATTTGTTTTGAATTGTTATTATGAATTTTTATTTTTTATTTTATTTTTTTTAAAGATTTTATTTTTATTTATTTGTCAGAGAGAGAGTGAGAGAGAGAGCACAAGCAGGCAGAGTGGCAGGCAGAGGCAGAGGGAGAAGCAGGCTCCCTGCCGAGCAAGGAGCCCGATGTGGGACTCGATCCCAGGACTGTGGGGTCATGACCTGAGCCGAAGGCAGCTGCTTAACCAACTGAGCCACCCAGGCGTCCCAATGTTATTATGAATTTTTAATGATGATATAATTTCACCTCCCCAGACAGGCTTTTGCTGACCACATATCCAAAACAGTAATTCTACCCCATCACTTATTTTATTTTTCTCTTTTTAAACGTTTTGCTGGATGTCGGGCACAGCCTCCTTCAGAAAAGCTCTCCTAACCATCAGGTGTTCCTTCTCTGGGCGTCCGCGGTCCCTTGTGCTTATCCCTGTGAGTTCGCTTGCTCTGTGGGGCTATAATTACCCATGTGCATCTCTATTTCCCTTGAGACACTCATCCCTGAGAGCTCATCCCTGTTGTCCTTGTGTCAAGAGTAGCACCCACTATGTTGACTTAGCAAGCTCTCCACAGATTATGTAGTCTATATTTCTCAGTCCAACTCCCGACAATGCATCAGACGTCATTTTTTTTCACGTAGCCATCATTATCTCCTAAAGCACAGAGAGGAGAAATGGCTTGCTTGTCATCCCGGTGCTAAGTGTTGGTGACTCAGTCGCTGAACCCACACCATTCACCTCTCAGTCAAATATTCTTTATGGTAACATATGACCTTTTGGTTGATGCCTTATTGTTTGGCATTTAAATCCTATCATCCCATCTGGACGGTAAGATTCTTGAGGACAGAGATTGTCTTCTACCTTTCTTATATGCATATAGGGAATAGAGCAGTGTTTTATGCATTTAAATACTCAATAAATATGTGTGGGCTGAATTATTAATTTAATAACAGACTGCCAGAGAGTTTTCTGCTCAAATGCATTAACATAAATGTACACATGAGAATCTCTGTAGCCATTTTCTTGCCACTTTAATTTAAAAAATATTTATGTCTATTCCTACTGGCTGTACTGGCCTCTTCTTAGGGGGAGAAAGGACACAAATCCATTCCTCTATCAATTAAACAAATTAAGTGATTTTAATTACTATTCTTTATAGTGAAAACGCTTTAAAAGAAAGTTTCCCCCTGTACAACAAAATGGCTCCTCCCCTTTGTTGTATAAATAGGAAAGGAAGACCCCTAAAATGTTGCTCAGAAAGCATGGACAACTGGAGAAGTAGAGGGGTAATGGGGCACCCACTCTGGCCCCAACAAGCAGCTTATGTTATCATCTTGTTAAAGACGAAACAAGATTTAGGATGATCTTGGTCAGAAGTCAGCAATTTGTTTCTTATAATGAGGCAGATGGTAAGTGCTGTAGACTTTGTAGGACACAGTCTTGATGCAACCTCTCAGTCCTACTGTAGGAGAGCATCTAAGCTACCATAGATAACATTAATGACCATGTCTGAGTTCCAAAAAAACTTCATTTATGGACCCCGGAATTTTAATTTCATATACTTTTCACCATGTGTCCTGACCCATTATTCTTCCTTTGATTTTTTTTTTAAAGCATTTATGTAAAAAATATTCTTAGCCCACTGGCATACAAAAAACAGGCGATGGGCTAGATCTGACACACGAGATGGAGTTGGCTGACCCCTGACCCAAAAATATTCTTGTTTCACCTTTAAACAGCTAGGGAAAGGGGGAAAGAAACCATACACTGAAACCACGGCAGTGCTCCATCAACGGCCACATCTTCTCTTTCCACATCCAGGTTTCTGTCCAGTGCACGGGGCTTCTGTCAGTTCTCTACCTTCCCACTGCACACAGATGCACATCTAAAATAGAAAATACATTTTTCTGGATTAACTGATGACAAAAATACCTTTGCAAGTCACAGCAGATTGTCAGGTTTTTCTTTGAGACAAGCAAAATCCCCAAAGGGTTCTGGGGATACATCGTCCACATCTTGTCAAGAAACCACATGGGACATCCTCTATTCTACGCTAAGGTACAACCCTTATGGGAGAGGACTGTGAAACTCAGGCCATGGCCCCAAGGACTGGATTGTCAGAAATCTCTGAAATATGGAGTTCTTCTAATGTGATGCAGCAAACTTTGAGCTCCAGGAGAAAGAAGGTATGAGGCTTTGACTGCATTGCAACTTGCTTCCCTGAGTAGGTTAACCTTAAAAGGCATGCCCAGCAAGGTGGGGACTGAGGCATGTAGGGTGACATAAGGGTTTGACGAAAAACTCAGTAACCAAAGTAGGTGATATTTTAATGCGATATTTAAAACATCAAGACTAATGCCAAAAAGTCACAATGAACAAAATATCAAATTTTAAGTAAGTCAGGATCTGATGCTATACATGCACGAGTCACCTTTCTTACCTCATCCCGATTTGTCATGCAGATCTTGCTTCTATTCAATAATTTTGACATTTTGTTCATCATGGATTTTTTTGCAATAATTCTGAGCTTTGAAAATACAGATTGCCCAGGAATCATTGTACAGAATTTCAAGCTGGCAAAAAGAAGCTTCCACAGTCTCTCGTCTTTTAAGAAGACGCAAAAAGTATGCTTGACACGTCAGTATAGAAGGCAGTTATGACCCATGAGCACAGATGTCTGTTTTGCTGTCATTCTGTTAGAATTGTTCAGCATCTTGTAGGGAAAACACACTAAATGTATCTATTTGAATTTAATGCCAGGCTATTTATTTCTGAAAATTATAAAATGTTTGATTGTCAATATCTCTTTCATGAAGAGTTGGTGCTTATATCTGTCCATTGCCTTGAAATAATTCATGCTGAGGGAAAGCCGATACTATACTTAGCGTAGTTGATTACAGACCTTGTCATAAGTTCCAACGCCTTGTCTGTTAAGAGGCTGAATACTCCTCAAAACACCCACAGAGGACAGAATGCAAAGTTGTGTATATCACTATCAGCGATGCTTACCTCTTCTGCAAAAATAGAGCTTTTAAAATATCATAAACCTAATTTTTCCTTATAATCTTCAAATACACATTCAAAAATGACGCTGATACTCCATCCCCTCCTTGACAACAGAGAGTTCATTTACTTATCAGAGTATCCCACACAAGTGGCTGGTAGTAAGTTGAGAAATTCCTAAAGAATATTAATAATGATCTTGCTTCTGAAGAGTCATCTAGCATAAATCCTTGAGGTCGCATACATCCATCCTGGGTGCCCTCTTTACCTTGCCATTGTCCAGCTATCTCTACCATCACCAGCCCCTTAGCCTGAACCAAAAAAGATGTCTGAAATAGCAAGCCAGTCTTCTTCCCAAATCAATTGTCAACAGCCAGAAACCTCTCTTTGATGTCCCTAGATGAAGAAGAAGAAAGAAAGCATAATTAGTTGGTGTTTCAATGTATGTGATATTTCCACTTTCTCTAATTCTTTTTGAGCTAAGGTTCGAATTGTTGAGTCAAAAAACCCTTTGGCAGGAGGAGTGGTTATATGTTTCAGAGGTCAGAAGCCTGACCTTTTGCTGAGAAAGTGCCTGAAGGCGAAATTGAGCCAAGTTCAAAGGGAAATCCAATTGACTCCTCTTGGTCTAACTTCCTTGAGTACTGCTACCCTTGAAATATCAAGCTGCTGCTTTAGGGTATCCAGGGTGGTCCTCAAGAGATGGTCTTTGGAATGCCACAAGATGGTACTAGTCTTTTCGGTCAAGGTGGCTTCTAGGGTCCTTCTTGAGCCCAGATCATGCATTCATCCAACAACAAACACTCATTTGGCACATACTTACTGTGTGCCAGACATGGTTCTTCCATGGGAGTTATGTTTAAATTCTTTATTTATGGGATTAAAGCTACCTAACATTAATAAAAGCTATTTATTCTCTCCACCATGTTAATGCCATATAGAATTGCAGGAACAATGGCTGATCATTTATATAAATCATTATTGGGACCCCACCAACCAATAGGATCCTCCTTTTCTTTTATTCCTATTGAGATTTACTCCCACTCTATAATTGCTATAATTTCCATCCTCTCCTTTCTCTTCCCTCCTTGCTTATGTTTTTGTGTTGAATATTCTGTCCCGTTTGCTCCCTTCTGAGAGTTGGTCTCTGCCCACAATGTCGCAGAACAGATCTCAGAAGAAGGTATGGGAGTTTCACTTCTTCCTCAGAAAATCCCTAAAAGCTGACCAAGGAATGCCACCAAATGCTAAGACCCATGTTTCTCATTTTAATTTCAACATGTTTTCTCTCCCATCATGTAGATGATCAGAGATGTGGACAAAACAAATCTTATTGGCTTTGCCTACTTGACTAATAAATATGAAGGAGTTATAACCACAAGATGGAAAGGCCCTTATGTGTCAATAGGATCCAATTCTCTGTCTCAGATGCATGTATATGCAAACTTCCCTAAGTAGGAAGGGCAGATGACTCATGACACTGATTTCACCGTTGTTCTTTCAAACAACTGCAAGAAATTTCTTTCCATAGGGCCCATGGAGCCCCTGGGTAGACATTGGCAAGGACTATTCGAGCGAACTTCCCCCATGCACCAACTACATGGACTATTTGGCTACCAATGTATGGAATTGTCACCATTGGACGCTACCTGTTCTTTGCTCCTGGTCACCACATCGAGGCTGTCCTTTCGATGGCTGATGAAATTATCTTCCTGAAGCACAGGCCAGATACGTGTTACCCAACTCCCAAGTTCAAAAGTCTTCAGCAGCTTTCCACCGCATGCCAGTGAAGTTCACGGTAATTAACATAACACGCAAAATCTTCCACTCAGTGTCTGTACATGTGGACCTTGTGGCACAAAGAGACATGGGCTTTGGGGCCCTAAGCCTGGGGCTCAAATCTCAATTCTGCCGTTTTCTGGCCTTTCCATTTTGAGACTGAGCCTTGGTTCCCTCAGTTTCTTTGTGAAACCTCCATCTCCTGGTCCTGCTATGAGGGCTGAATGAGACGAGTGTAAAATACTGAGGACAATGCCTAGCACAAAGCAGGCACTCAACAAACATTGTAATCTAAAGACAAAACTATGCTTAGGCTTGTTCTCTTCTCTCAGAGCTGCTTTCTGTTTTCCAAACTCATGTCCTAACACAGCCTTCCTCTCAATCCAGTGCTCCATCAGTGTCATCTCTCTACTTCTAGAAAAGTCTTCAAAATCCAGCCTTCCACATGGTCTCCTACTGTGCCTCCTCCTTGCTATTCTTCTCTGCTCTGACCTCATCCAGTCTCTCAGTAGATGCTTCTGGATAAGTGATTTATCTATTTAAGTATATTTTTCTTGCGTGTTAACTTGATTCCCCTGATACTTGTGAATCAACGGTGGTACTTATAGCCTCCAGCCTATTTTTAATCATCTACTTTAAACTTACTCTACTAAATTGCAGGTTCTCAGAGGGCAGGAATTCTAGCTTTTGTATCTCTGTATTCTCCCAAGGCACTGATAAAGTGGTATCAGTCGGCTCTTACTAGGTCACGCTGAAGTAACAAATAGCCCGCAAGTCTCAGGAGCTTACTACAACAAAGGTTTGTTTTTTGCTGATGTGTATTTAATTGCAGGTCAATAACAACACTCCTCCTTTTGTCTGTATACTGGGATCCAGTCTGAATGTACAGTCCCTTTCTGACACTTGATCTTCTCAAGACAGAGGGAGAAGAATGACAGCAGAACCATGTAATCGCTCTCAGGACCTTCACTGGGAAGTGGCATAAACCATTCTCACAGTTATTTTATTGGCCAAAGCAGATCATGTGGCACAACTGGTTGTCAGTGGGATCGGGTAGCATGTGCGCTCGTGGACGGATGCGGCACTGCACGCTCTATGGCAATAGGCAGAGACAGGAAAAGACAGTGAATATTTAATACATTATAGTTTACTACTCTTGCACGTCGAAGGTGTTCAGGGGATGCTATTTAAATGAAGGACTTATATCATTTTAAACAATCCTCTTAAACCTGCAATGTGATAGTGGCCAGGATATTACTAAAGGCATTGTTCACTTAATTACAAGATGTATCTTTTATGAAGACCCACCAGTGTGATTTCTCTTCATGATAATTCCAGAAGTAACTATTCTTCCACCCCACCCTATCCCTTAGGGACATCGTCCCTTGTTTCCTTGGCTACTAGGACGCTCAAGACTAGACAATGGCTCTCCTTGGTGAATTATTCAGAAACTTATGGCAACCTTTTTCAGAACTGACCTCATGCCTAGGATCATTTTATTTTACTTTCATCCTTGGTTATTCAGTTGAAATCTTATCATGATGTATTTTCCATAAGCTACTTTAAAAAATATGAGTTATAAACAAACGATCTTATCTTAGATATACCCTTTGAGATTGTTTGAAGCTTGTCTGTCCACTGAACCCCACTGTATTCTTGCTTAATGTTTTAGCTCTGCTTCGAAGGAATAAATGAAAACACATGTGCAAGACAAATCACTCCTTGTCCTTCCAAATATGCCATGAACTGCCTGATCAAAGGGAAATGAGAAAAGCCACTTTTCAGACAGGGCCCCAGGGGTCCCTGAACTAAACCAGTCTCTCTGGGGCTGGAAAGGACAGGTCCCCCACGTCTGCTCTGGTTTCCCAAGGCGCCTGCCGGACCCAGCACTTTTGCCCTCATCATCAAGGAGGGGAAACATAGACATAATCATTTTTGCCTGGTAGAACTGTGGGAAATAATATCACAGTCAAACCCTGAACCCCCAGGGGGTACCTCCTTCTGATAACAAGGGAGCAGATAAAATTGCAAATACCTGGCAGGTGAATCTCTAAAATAAACCAGTTTGAATTTGTGGACACGTGGTTGGTCCGCTTTTCATACTTGGGATCAGAGCAATTGGACTTCCTCACCTTTGACTCCCAAAGCAATCTGCCCAGAATGCAAGGCTGACCATTTCATGCACCTTTATGAGCCCCACGTGTGGTTCCTTACTGTGTTGAGGATTAAAGATGAATTGTTAAGCTTGGTTTATGAGTCTCCATGAGCTGAGTCATGCCTGCTCCTCATTCTCTTTTTCTGCTGTCCCCTACCATGCCCATTTTCAACCGACATCATCAAAGTACTTTTGGTTCCTAAATTTTGTATGCTCTTCTTCAAGCTCACATCTTTGCAGTTACTGTTTCCTTGGCCAAGGATGTTTTTCTTCTACCTTTACGATGATGACGATGATGATGGTGATGGTGACAAAAAGCCCTAGTTAAGTCCTACTCATTCTTCATCCTCATCTCAACACATCATTGGGGAACTTTCCCCTTTACCCCTCAGGATGTGTTAGGTGTCCCCTTCCCGCTGTTTTAAGCCAACATGATGCCTCCACCTATTATAATAATGTATTCGTGAGTCTGTTTTCTCAATTAGTCTGTGGTTCCTTGAGGCTAAGTGTCCTATCAAGCTTACCTTTTCACCCTCAGCCATTAGCTCAGTAGCTTGTATTTATGAGATGAGGAATAAATATTTGTCAAATGAATGAGTGGGTAGGTTAATCAGACGCCCAGCCAGTTTTAATGGTTAAGTGGGTTACAAAGAACAAAACAGCATGGACACAGTCAGAGGGAGCTAGGAGAGGAAACTACTCTTTCAACTGACATTGTTTATACCACCTCAGGTCCAAGATGATGGAGACTTATTTCACTTAGCACAATGTCTTCCGGATTTTTTCACGTTGCTGCAAATGGCAGAATTTCCTTCTTTATGAGGCTGACTGATATTCTGTTATATGTATACTCCACATGTTCCTTATCCATTCATCTGTTGATGGAAACTTAGGTTGCTTCCCTTTCTTAGCTATCGTGAATAATGCTGCAATGAACATAGGAGTTCAGGTATCCTTCTGAGAGCCTAATTTTAATTTATTTGGATATAGAACCAGAAGTGGGATTGCTATATCATATGGCAGTTCTACTTTTAGTTTTTTTGAGGAAACTCCATACTGTTTTCCATAAAAACAAATGCTTCTTATATGATGAATCTAAAATAGTCAGACTCATAGAAGCAGAGTGGAATGGTAGACACCAGAGGCTGGGGGAGGAGGAAACAGGAAGGTGTTAGTCAAAGGGCACCGAGTTTCAGTTATGCAAGATGAATAAGTCCTCGAGATCTATTGTACTGCATAGTATCTATAGTTAGTAGTACTCTATTGTATGCTTAAAAATCTGCTGGGAGGGTAGATCTTATGTTGTGTTCTTAGCATAAATGATAGTAATAATAGTAATAAATAAGAGGGCAAAAGGAAAGCTTTGGAGGTGATGGATAAGTTTATGCAACAGATTGTGGTAATGGTTTCACAGGTGCATATTTATCTCCAAAGTCATCAGGTCGTACGCAATAATTATGTATAGCTTTTGTATGTTTAAGAAAAGAATGGGAAGTAGAGAGAGGCAGTGTATTTACTGCCTCAGAAGGGTTGAAGGGAGTAGAATGGGTCTGGCTTTAGAATGTGACCTTTCGCCCACTGAAGTTGGCCTTGGATGGCCACTCACCCAGGAGTAGTATCCTCTCTGCCCCACAGTGGATGGGCTGTGGACATGGCCTGACAGCACAAGCAGAGATATGTTGGAGCAAGAAACTGCAGGGGTGTATTTTGTAAGGAAGGAAGCCACAAAAAGTGTAGAGTTTCACCAATGGCCTCGATCATTCAGCAAACTAGTACTATCACAACTGGACCCCGGATGGGAGTAATTGAGGCAGTGAGAACAGTGGCAGAAGGAAGAGAAGGGATAGAGTATTTTTCTTGATAATAGAGCAAAGAGAGAGAGAAGAAAAATCAGCTACAGCAGTGCTGTCTGATAAAGAGATGTAATTTATGTAATTTAAAATTTATTCATTTAATAAAATTTATGTAATTTCAAATTTAAAATTTTCTGATCACCACATGTAATTAAAAGAACATAAAAGGCAGCAAGTAAATTGTCTAATGATGTATTTTATTTAACCCAGTTTATGCAAAATATTATTTCAATCCATAAACCATATAGAATTATTTTTTATTAACTTTTTAGAGAGGAGGTAAGGAAGGGGCAGAGGGAGGGGAGAGAGAGAGAATCTTAAGCAGGCTCCACGCTGGGCTTGATCATCGTGGGCCTTGATCAGAACCCTGAGATTACGACCTGAGCTGAAATCAAGAGAGGGATGCTCAACAGACTGAGCCACTCAGCTGCCCTCCGTTAATATGGAATTATTAATGAGATATTTTCTTTTATTGTCTATATGCTCAGTGTTCAGACTCCCAGTGCGCATTTTATACTAACAACACATTTCAGTTCAGACTGGCCACATTGCCATTTTCCCACAGCCACCCGCGCCTGGCGGCTGCCGTGCTGGACGGTACAGGATTCCGAGGCACTATTTGTGTGTGTGTGTGTGTGTGTGTGTGTGTGTGTGTGTGTGTGTGTGGTCCCGTGTCTGGTATGCAATCGACTTTGAGGAAATGTGGAGAAGTGTCCTTGATGACAAGACAAAGACTCTGGGAGAGACGGTCACA
Organism: Potos flavus; assembly: GCA_028534135.1. Classification (NCBI taxonomy): domain Eukaryota; kingdom Metazoa; phylum Chordata; class Mammalia; order Carnivora; family Procyonidae; genus Potos; species Potos flavus. The sequence continues at coordinate 121,163,545 of CM052896.1, forward strand.
GGTTAGGGGGGAGGGGCTTCTGTTCCGGTGGCCTTGGGGCCAGCATGGAGTGCCGTGAGATCTCAGGGGTGCCCCCCTGCCCTCGGTGCAGGACTTAAATGAGCACCTGCAAAATGAAAGGTTTGGACTGAGTGATGGCGTCCTAAACGTGCATCCGTGTGTCATCTCCAGTAACCGTGACAACCGCTCGAGAGTTGAGCCTAAGAGTCCTCATGGTAGGTGGAGACCCTCAGGTTCAGGTATCTCACATATGGTATTAAGGGCCACGCTTGCAGGAGGGCCCAGAGTCAAGGGAGGAGGCCAGGCGTGTGGACAAGCCCACAAGTCTGTGAACGATGGTGAAGGGCCCTTTGCTTGTTACTCTACAGGAAGATGGTAGAACACTGAAGTGTGTCTACACAGAACAGATCTTATCTGCTACATCGCTGCAAATGACTATGTTACCAAGTAGATAACTTCTGTTCTGGGCTACTTCCTGGCTTCTCGAAGAAAACCCTTACAGGCTGCCTTTCATCCTATTAGATGAGAACAAAAATACATTTCAAACATGGCCTCTTCCCTCCATGTCTCTCTTTCACTTGGGCTGCTCTGCGCTCTCGGGCATTCATGGAGAAGGCTCCCCGTCACTTTCTCTATACTTTCTGAAAAGAGGAAAGGGGAAGGCTATGAAAACCCCAGCAGGTTGTTATTGCGGTATCAGAAATCTCAACAGGAGCTTGGTTAAATCCCGGCCGTGCCAGGAGACAAGAACACACGTTGAATGCACGCAGAAGCTTCCCAGACTCTTGGTGGTTCCTCCTCATCTCTGCTCCTCCCCCAGACGCCCATAACCACTTCTGCCATCCTTGGGCTACGACTGCTGGGAGGGCCACTGCACCAGAGCCCTGTGCCAAAGAAGGAACTGGGAGAACAGTGTAGTAGAATGGGTTCTCCTCTCTCTGGGTTCAAGTCCCAATACCCCACTTAGCGTGGGACTTTGGGAACATCTTTTACTCTGTCCCATCCCATTTTTCTCACATAAGAGGTATATTAGTCAAAACACTTTTTCCTGGGGTGCCTGAGTGGCTCAGTGGGTTAAAGCCTCTGCCTTCGGCTCAGGTCATGATCTCAGGGTCCTGTGATCGAGCCCCGCATCGGGCTCTCTGCTCAGCGGGGAGCCTGCTTCCCCCTCTCTCTCTGCCTACGTGTGATCTCTCTCTCTGTGTCAAATAAATAAATAAAATCTTTAAAACAACAGCAACCAAAAAACAAAAACAAAACCACTTCTTCCTGGGGCTGTTGTGGATATTAAGTGAAACTACGCAAGGAAAGTGCCTAGCAGGGACCGCACAAGAGGAATGCTAACGAAAGCCGAGCCATTATGGCCATTGTGGTAAGAGTGATACGGATGTGGTGGGCATCCCAAGGTAGACCTTAAAGTCATATGAAAAAGCTTGTCAAAGTCTCTTCAGAAGAGCCGGTCTATCACACATTAAAGAGAAATGGCTATTTTACTGAAAATGTCCTGAGATGATTTTATAGAAATGCTTTTCGTTAAATGCCATGTGTCAAAACACCATAAATCCCTGCTTTGAAGCTTCTGTCCTCACCCCAGATCTTCTTCCCCATGCCAGCTTCTCTTTGCTGCTCTCTTCTCTTTAACGGCCTGTGTGTGCCCCATGTCTGCTCTGCCTATCATCGGGGGGGACAGAATGCAGCCGGGGCTGCTCCCCCTGAAAGCTGCTGGGCACTATTCAGGGCTACTCAAACACAGCACACTTAACTGTTTATTATAATTATTAATACGCGGTTCTTGACCTCAAGGAGTTGAAAGTCTATAGGAGAAGACAAATTTGTAAAGAGGGCAGTGCTCAGGAGTGAGGAAAGGATTTTATGAAGCGTGCAGAACAAATAAGGCATGGATTTTGGAGCCTGAAGATGACAAAGAGAACTTGATGGAGAAGGTTGAGGTCTGAGCCACCAAATGATAGATGTGAAGGGCTCTCCCCAACCGAAAAGAATTCTAAACAAAACAGAATATGCCAAGGCCTAGGCTTGTGGAAAAGTGTGCAATGTTTGTGAAAACGCAAATCTCTTCATACTGTTTATAAGCCCCGTGTCCCTGCTGGGAGGGGAGGAGCAGAGATGGCGGGGTGAGAGGTGAAGCTTAACAGAACTTGGTTGGGTGCATAAATGAACTTGAACTTGATCTTGAAGGTAATGGGAGGCTGCTGAAGGATTTCAGGCTGAGAGACGGTGGTGTGATCTCTATTTACACACGAGGGATCCAGCTGCTATGCTCAGGATCAAAGGATGAGACATAAGTCACGAGCTATTTGGGTCTTACAGGCAAGACATGAGTGAAATTCCATTCATCTCAGAAGCCCAGCAAGTATAGCAAGTGAGCCTGAGCAGTGGGAATGCAATGCATACTCTTCACTTGTAAGCAGAAAGACAAAGCTTAGCCAAAGAGGCTTCCCTCCCAGTACCATAGCCGTGAGACACCAAGTGCATTACCAAATGCTGTGGCAAGATGTTACTCGACAGACAAGGGTTTCTGTGATGGCTTGGATGTGGTCACGCATGGGAGATGACCAAGTGACATCCTGGGGTTTCTTTTAGACACCCAAATCATCATTGTCCCCATGTAACCCCGAGTCCCAGTTAAGGCTCAGAATTCCCGGCAGAACCTCATAATGTTGCCAGTCATCTCTCTGGTTGTTACTCCCTTTCTCCTGCTCTCTCTCATCTCTCCAATAAGGAGAGAATTGCTTAACCTGACTTCTTTTGTGATTAGCAGCACCGGGTTCAAATTTATTAGTCCCAGGAGCAGAAGGCTAATGAGTTAAATGCCCTGATTTAATTAAGCCACCTAATGGTTTTGGCTTACATAAATTCTCACCTGATCAGGCCAGCATCTCTTCGACACACCATCACTGGCACTCTGTAGGAAGGCGGTGAGCTAGATTCCTGAAGCCGAAGCAGATCCTGGTCCCCACGCATTCAGCTCCGAGACCCAGAGGAGAAAAAAAAAAAAAAATCTATCCTGTCTCAGTAGTGGAACCTTTGATCGTCTCAGATGTGACAGGCTGCCAAAGATAATCAATGTCCCAAGGAGCTAACTGCCTTCCATGATCCATTACTCTGCTCTCTGCAAACCTGTCTTCTTCCTGGAGAGAAAGTCCAGTGCAGTGAACTGATTCATGGTTTGGGTGTCAGAAACATGGGATTGAGTTGCTTGCTAGCTATGTGATCTCAACAAGCCACTTAACCTCCTGAGCTCTGGTGCTCTTATCTGCAAACCTCACTGCATTGCTGTGGGGGTTAAAGAAGGTAATAGACATAAAATGCACTACTTCAGGAGCTCACCCCTAATTTGTTATTATCCAAGGTACAGAAAGCCGAAGATGAGCCTGGGCGTCTGAGACAGATGCTGCAAGACACAGAGGGGAGGCAGGACCCCGCGAAGTCCCAAAGCAGTGGCATTTTGGTCACTGGGCTTGAGCATTTTAAGCAGCGTGGCTAATCTCTCCAACCAGGGTGGGTTTGACTACTTTCCCCTGATAAAATGGGGACAATGAAGGCCAGAGGGCTGAGGCGATTTCCCAGTCACATAACTGGTAGGTCTCCAAATTTAGAATTCCAGCTGTAGTCCATTGATAGGTTTTCAATGATACGCGTAACTCTTCCCTTTTCGATTTTCTCACTCCCAAGCCCAGAAGGAAAACCAAAACAAAACCAAAAACAAATAGGAAAGATACTTTGGGTAGACAGGCAGGTGAGAACACGGGTGGTCATAAGGTATGCCGAGAAGTGAAAAACGCAGAAAATTATGAAAAGCAGATTAAAAAGGAAGCAGTGTGGTCCCAAGAGACTTCGCTGCCTTCCTAGGGATATTCCTGACTCGTGGATAAAGGTGGGATGGTGTTCGGGGAGCTCACTTTCAAGAGACAGAAGACAGAGAGGGACATAGTTCATTCTAGAAGGTTGTTGATTTTATCAACGGTGATGATGTTAAATACTTGCGGTTTCAGGGGAGAAAGCTCTGTGGCACAGTGCATGGCATACAGCAGGCACACAAAAGAGACTGTTGATTGATTCAACAAAGAATGGAAAATGTGCAGTATAATTGCCCCAACCCAAGAATTCTAGAGAAAGGGGTTGTGAGTAATTTTGACCCTGGCAGCCCTTTATTTGTCACCACCATGTGGGTGACTATAGGACCGGGTCCCCTTAAACTGGTGCTGACTTTGACCTACTTGGTTTTCTCAAAGCCACAAGATCCAAAAGCGTGCTTGCTGTGTGTGACGGGGTGGGGGAGAAGGCGCTGCTGCGGAGGAATCCACTTCCCCACCCACTAGCTCAGAAAATGTTCTCAAGATGATGCTGTGTCTGGAAACATTTTCACCGCCTTCTACAGATCTCTCGGGAAGACTGGGAGGACTCTCCCAGGAATGTCTCAATAAGGAATGGAGACTCTCAGCCCAGGCAGGCAGTCTTTGGCAGATCAAATGTCAGTAAGTGGGGTCTTTCTGAAAGTCCGCGGATGGAATTCAGACACAGGTCCGTTCAAGTTGTATTCAACAAGTATACACCAAGCATTTAATATGTGCTAGGCCCGGAGCTTGCAGTTGGGAACTAGAGGCAGGGCCACTGCCGTCAAGATGTTCCAAGGGCTCTTGAGAGCCAGGCAAACAAACTGGCAATGGGCTGGGTGGAGGGGGGGCGGGCAGGCTCGGGCCTCCCTGCAAGTGTAGGTCATTATCCCAATTTGACAGAGGGGGAAACTGAGGCTAGGACAGCTTACACCAGCTTCTCCTGTCTTCGGATGCTAGCAAGTGACCAACAGTGATAGAAATAATAATAATGACAAAAACTATTTATATCTATATTTGTATCCATCTATAATCAAGACCATTTGCAAAAAGACTTTGATTCTTCATCTCCCTGAAAGAAAGGCCAAGAGCGCCATGAGAATTTATATTCCGTTGCAATTTTCTTATCTCTGCTACTGAGTCCTATGCTATAACTTCTTTCTGAAAATGGAATTGTTTTATTTAAATAATCTGCTGAAGACAAAAAAAAAAATATGTATATCACCTCACATTTGAGCCCATTCCCCGCGCCAGATCATTTTTGAAGGCTGAGAAACCCCTCCCCCCACTTCCTATAAGGTCAGAACATGTCCCCTGTCCAGGTTCCCAGACACCCCACAGGCAAATTCCCTATCAGACACTGACGCTTCAAACCCTGATAGATTTTTTTTCCTCCAGATACCATCTGTTCCTTAAAGTCAACATTACATCTTTCTGTCCCAGAGAGCCCGAGGCAATCCTACAATTTTCCTGGACTGGAGAAAAAGCGGCCATAAATTTAAAGACCAAAGAGTGTTCATCTTCTAGAAAGGAAGAGAAGGAGATGGGGTGGAAGAAGGGGAGGAAGGAATAAAGGGAGGGGTGAAGGAATGAAGGAAGGGGTAAAGAAGGGAAGGAAGGAAGAAAGAGAGAGAGAAAGGGAGGGAGGGAAGGAAGGAAGGACAAAAAAAGAAACCAAAGCAGGAGTTCTCTCAACTTCACATTACTATGACTCCAGATTCAGGCTTGATGTTCCAGAAGCTTGGCCCTGTGTTTGCTATCTTGCATGTGTCCCTATTAGCGGTAGGTTATTAATTTCTGTTCCCTGATAGGGCAGTCTCTATCACAAGGCTGTAGGGGAGGTTGTAATGATATCTGGTAGCGTTCTTGTCTTTTCTTCTCCTTCTTTCTCTCAATTTTTGGTGTTAACATTCAGAAATAGAACATTGGCTTCTTTCAGTATCTCAACATATATTTTTCCTAGAGTAGCTTTATTTAGTTGGAAAGTGAGTAATGCATTTTTATCCTTTGTAGAGGGAAGCTAGGCTGGGGGAGTCACAGATAAACACACATATTTAGCTACTGCTAAAGTCTGTGGGCTTATAACGTCTTTCCTCCTCCCTCCCTCCCCGCGCTGAAATATACAAGCTACCAACCTGCAACAGAAACATAACAGATCCCCTCATTGATTTGGGGGGCTGTTTTCCTACTGGGGGGACTGACATGCCTAAGGGATCCAAGGTGGGGGAACATTGCTCTATGGAGAATGGGGAGTGAGCATGCTTGGGGTATTAATCATTATTGAGTCAAGTTGTCATCCAAGTGACATGATTATTGTTTTTCACATTCACCACATGCTTTCCTGGGAGGAGATAAGAACAAAACTTAAATAGCAAGGTAAGAAAATGGCAAGAGCAGATTTTTTTTTTAATCTAGGTGACATTTCAATAATGACAGAGTGTACACATTCAGGATATTAAAGTCTTATTTCCCAGGCAAATCAGAGCGGTGTGACTCATCTACAGAAATCCAAGCTAAGACACTAATAAAGATGGTTTGTTTGTTGTCTGTTCTATGTATCTATCTACCTATGTATCTATTATCTCTCTACCTCTCTATCTATCTATCTATCTATCTATCTATCTATCTATCTATCTATCTATGTTAGGGTTGAGGAATAAGATCGAGAACTTTTCATGAAAGGAGGTAGAAATCTAATGGCCCATAGGCTAGACAGGTAACACCAATGACACCTTGGGTCAGGTGGGACTTGGGGAAAAGCTATGAACCCATTCCAGCTCAAAAGGAGGCAGCCACTAGCTACCCAGCTCCTATCAACGTGACGTTAGGAATCTATGGGATTCCAGGCTACATGGATCTTCCAATATTTCAAGAAATTTTAAATGTAGGCTCCTATAAAAGCCAAAACCATATTTTGAAGGGCAACCAAAATGTTTTGTGTGAGCTCACACAAAACAGTAGCCCTGGCCAGCCATTTGGGGATCTCCGTTCAGATAATGATAATCATCATTATCAATGAATATATAGAGCTAACTGCTTTTTGATGAGTTATTGTGTCTCTTACTCAACTCTGAGGCAGCATGATGGTCTGTGGTTGTTGAGGCTAGAGTAAGGCAGGGACTGTGAGCTTAAGGCCTTTACGATCCAGGCAGTGACTTTTACGGAACCTCTCTGTACCTCTTTGCTGAGGAGCATTGAGGACACCACCCATTTTCTAAGGTTGTGTTGGAGGCTACAGGCTATGATGTGTGCAAAGTGGTAGGCAGAGGATGTCAGGCAGAATTCACAGTGGCTGGATGTTAGCCATCATCCTGCTAGCATTATTATTGTGCTGCTGGCTACTTAGATACGAAGGAGGGGTGACCCAATTTACTTTGTAGGAAACTTTGACTTACCTGTAAGCTCCATGGACTCCTCCTATAATTAAAGACAATGGTATGATCTCACTTACCTGTTAGTCATGATTGCATAGCACTCACACACACACACACACACACACACACACACACAACGGTACTGTCACACTTTTTGGAAATTGTTTCTAATTCATTCAGAACTCAATTGTGTGTGGTTTTTGTACTACCATGAGATTATTTCCTCTGTTAAATAATTACTCCAAGTAAATTAAGATCATAATATTTTGGAATTAAAACATTTTCCATAGTTACCACCTTGTTAACTTGCTACTAAGTGGTCATAGATTCCAACTTTTTTTTTTTTAATGGAAAGGATTTTTATATTGTTTTGCCCAATCTCTTATTCTTACAAACAGAAACACTGAAATCAAGAAAGGTCACAGTTCCTAAAGCAAATAGTCAAATCAAATTCCTTCCAATAGTAGTGGATATTTTGACTCTGCTTTCCCTATCCCTAAATATCAGCAGAAGACTTTTTAATCATCTATAATAATGGAATTACTGAGATTGCTAGATTCTTGTCACGAGAGCCTAGCCTACTTGCTGTGCGTCCAAGATGAGGTCCATTCATGTCTCTGTTTCTCATCCAGAAATTAGGAGTCGTGGTCAAAGCCTCACCCAGCTCTAAAACACCTTGGGTTTCACCACCATCATCTGTATTTTTGTAGTAATCTCTGGACTACCACTCTTTTGTCCACTGTGACCCCAAATCAGAGTGCTTTGCACTTCAAACCATTGTCAAAATTCATTGCCCAGATAAGGAGCACAGAGGCATTTTCACTCTGTAAAGACATCTGCTTTTCCTTCCAACCTTGCTCATCTTTGTAGCTATTTTTCCTAAATTATGTTCTCTCTGTCGAAGAAGATGAAGGGCATCTAGAATGTTTGGAAAAGCTCCAGGAGGACACTGTGTAGTGTGATAAAAAGTTGTCTATGGGAGGAACCAAATATTGGTCCAGTTTGGGCGATGGAGGACTCGGTCACACATGTATACCTGTAGCCCATGCTTGCATAGGCAGACACACACATGGATAGACACACACACATTCCAATCTGCCATGTCTCACAGCCCAGCTCAGACACAGATGCCCTCTCCTCCATTCTGCCTTTCCTGCTGATCCAGCCCGAAGCTGTTTCTCGTGCCCTGCCCTGTCACCCCCCAGACTTCCCCAGGTATTTACCTTTGTCTTCCCCACTGATCAATTTCCACCTTGGTCTGTAATTCATGAAAAAGTAGCACGGTATAATGAAAAGAATGTGGACATTGCCTCACACCAGTTTAAACCATGGCTTTGTCACTTTATGTGACATTGGGTACTTAGTGAACCTAAATAAACTTGGTGTTCTTGTCAGAAAGATGGTCGTGAGAACATCTGTCTTTTAGAAGTCTTCTGAAGATTAAATGTTTAAAGTGCCTGACACATCATAGGCTTCAAATACATTTTTTTACGTCTATATTCTCCTTTTATATATGTTTCGTCATCCCCACCAAAGTGCAGGCTCCTCGATGAAGCCAGTGTCAAATTCATGTCTAATCCCTACCATACTGTGTTGTGGGGAACAAGAGCAATATTCCATTCCATAAATGTTTGTTGAATGAATGTGTAACTATATGGCTGTTCATTTCTAATTTCATGTTCGCTACCTTTAAAATCAAATTGATTTTTCAAGGTTCTACCCACCGCTATCTGTGATGTGGATAGTAAAATAAATTGAATGTAAAAATATGGGAAAATTAGGCAGGAGTCCTTATGTTACTTGGGAATGAAATGAATCATATCAAATTTTCAAGACTCTACCCATGAATTATCGGTGATGTGGGCAGTAAAATAAATTGAATGTTAAATTATGGGAAAATTAGGAAAAGGATCCGATGTAGCTTAGTAATGAAAATGGATCCCTTTTTTTTAACATGAGCATATAAATGATGGTTACACCTGAAGAACGTGTGTTGTTTGCTTTTTTAGTTGTGCTATTCTTCTCTCTCCCTGCATTTTATTGGATTCGTGAAAGTCATTCTTTGTGCATTTACACTATTTCAAAACATCTGCTGCTTTGGGGTTCAAGCTGTGCATTAGGGTTCCAATAATTTGCAGAGAAATTTCAAAGCAGATCTCCCGTCTGAATAACTCCATAGGAAATGCACTAGAAGCCTGCTCTTTTATGAGAGTGCTTATAGCTGTCTTGAAGTGTTTGAAACCCAATTCCTTTACAATTGCCTTGTCTTACGATTTCCTACCAAACTGTACTCTTGCTGTTTACATCTTTTTAAGAGACACTACTGTCCAGCTAAGCCAAGGGATCTAAATGTAACCAATTCGTGTCTCCGAATTTTAAGCTCAGATTTTTTTTTTTTTTTTTTCCTAGCTGTGGACCACCTACCAGGGTAGCTGAAATTGTCTGGAGTCAATGAAGCCACCGCCTTTATCCCCAACCCATTCCCAATTGCCCTTGGAGACAGGAATGGATGCATCCTCACGACTCATGATGCATCCTCACGATTCCTTATCCCAGTCAAATCCTCACATCTTCTTTCAGATGTGTGTCCATTTGACCTCGACCTTTGTGCCCTTCCTGCTATGAGTATCCTGATAAACCTCAAGGCCACTCGAGCATCCCTCCTTGTCTTCGGCCCAAATCCACTGTCAGTTTATAGCGGCCTCCTTCTGACCCGGAAAGCCTCGTTCTCTGCTCCCTGGGCAAAATTCCAGCTCCATCCAGAGCCTCTCGACCTTATCCTCTTGACTCATCCCGAGTCCTGACAGCACGACCAGAGAGAAACTAAGAGCTTCCTTTAAACAATATTACTAAGGGTGAATATAAAATAACATTGCTTGCATTAAAAGGAATCTCAGGGTTGATTTGGAATATTTTATGTGGCATTAGTAAGTGCTAAGACTTTGGGAAATTTCCTTCCTTCCATATAAAGGTCATATTGCTTTGTCAAACACAGACAGTGATGCACGGCAAAGTGGCTTCTGGAGAAAAGCACAAACAAATCACACTGACCAAGTGAGGGCACAGTCTCTAATTCTAGCCCCAGCCTTGTCTCGAAGGAATTTTTACTTTGGGCGACACGTAATACTGAGAAGTTCCCAGCCATGGCAGATGGGAAGTCCATTCTCATCCCTCTTCTCAACTAAATCCCCACTCATGCGTGGGGGATTTTTAATTGTGATCCTCCTTAATCATATTTGCACATACAGGCAAAAATCTGAGACCACGTCACCTTCAAAGGCTCAAAAGGGAGCATTGTTGTTGGCGGAAGTGGCTCCTGCAAGTTTGGGAGGGAGGGAGCAATCAGAGGGAAAGCAGCAGCTCTCTGCGACTAGGGTTCACTGGCACTTTCTACAGTAAGAATCTCTCTGTGCCTCAGTGTCAAATCTAGCCCCTACCTAGCTCAACAAACGCCAGCTGTTTAGTGAAGTTGGTGAATTATTATTTACCATGGTCGATGTACATTCTCTGCACTTCTACCTAAACTCAGCCAAACAGATAACAGGCAAAAGGTGGAAGGGGGCACACGGAGTGTCCAGTTATGTGGCCAGAGGCCAATCTTTACTCCTCGGACTATAGACAGGAGCATCAGACCCAATGTGTCCCGTGTTCTCCCCCAGCTGTGAAATGACTCATTTCTGCAATCTTGCAATGCTATGTGGAATTGATTCCCCAACCCAAACTGGGATGAACATCTCTTAGCTGGCAAAAATCTATGCAAGTGCAATAAACATGGAGGGTTTCCTTCCTTCTTTCCTTTCTTCCTTCCCTCCCTCCCTCTTTCTTTCTTTTTTTTTTTTAAAGATTTTATTTATTTATTTATTTGACAGAGAG
>CM052896.1:121175145-121227855 GCA_028534135.1 Potos flavus
TGTTCACACCTGATGAAAGGCTCCCATCCTTTTTTTTTAATGATTTTTTTTTGTCATAGTAATGGTTATGAACCTTAACATTGATAAGTTAGGTTTATAAAGAATTTTTTCCCCATGTTCTTAGTTTAGTTCTCAGAGAAATTCTATACCATAGGTACTATTTTTATTATTTTAAAAAATAATGAAATTGTGGTATTTAGAATTTAAGCCAATTTTATTTTATTTTATAAAGTTTATCTATCTATCATCTATCTATCTATCTGTCTATCTATCTATTTATCTATTTATTTTTTAGAGAGGCAGGGAAGGGAAGGAAAGAGGGAGAGGGAAAGAGAGAATCTCATACACACTCCCTGCTGAGTGCAGAACCCGACATTGGGCTTGATCTCAGGACCCCAAGATCATGACCTGAGCTGAAACCAAGAGTTAGATGCCCGACCAACTGAACCACCCATGCATCCCAAGCTAATTTTAAATGTAATCAAATACATCTTCTTTTCTTTCCCATTTCAAAGATGGTAAAAGCAAGGCTTCGAGAAATCCCCAATGCCCTCCCTCAGCCCCCAGTCTTGCCCTGTCTCTATCACTTCAAATTCGTTCCACATCAGGGCTGTCAGTGGTGGCCCATCTCGATTTCCCCATTTTGCTTAGGGATAAGTAAAATCAGAGAGGGCTCGTTCCCCTAAATAAGACAACTAAGAAATGCCAAGAGCTGAATTGAAATATCAGCTCTATCAGTTCTCTTGGAAGGGGGGGCACATTCAGAGGACATTTTCAAGTGTCAAAAGAAAAAGCAATGATGTCCATTTCTGGACTTGCCTTGACCAGCATGGGCTGAATAAGCTGGCAGCCAGAATGTTATAGTTTCCCTGGCAGTACCATGAGACCCTGCCCATCAACAGCAGCATGGCTGTCCGCCCAGGAAGACTGCTACCGCCCAGGAAGACCGAGCCTTACTTTCCTGTCTAACTGCCATTTGGGCTCTGCAGGCTACCGATGCCTGTAGTACCATGTCAGTGGCAGGGGAAGAAAGGGGATCAGGAGAAATTAGTATAAATGAGGGAGAGAGACCAAGCTAACTGAAGATTATTCATCAGGGTTTATTTTTCTCTTAGAACAAGAATTTTCTCATCTAACAAGAAATAAGCCCTGATCTAGCCGTCCATCAGGGTCATCGAGGGCCTTAGCTATTCTCACTTTCCTGCTCCACCATGCACAGCACATAAGCAGATGCCGCCTCATGTTCTCAAGGTGGCTGCAGCAGCTCCAAGTATCACATCCTCTTACAACAAGACACAAAGGAAACAAGAAGTAAGTTCTCTCTCCCTCTCTTTTTCTCTCCCTCTCTCTCTCTCTCAACCCATCTGTCTTCCCCTCCCTTCTTCCCTCCCTCCATCTGCCCTCATGATTCTCCTTATGTGGGGGAAAAAAAAAATCTTCTCTAGGAGATTTTACTAGGCTTTCCTTACTAATCCTTGCCCAGAAAAGAGTCATACGGATGACCTCAGCTGAAAGAAGATATGGGAAGATAAGAGGATAACATTTACACCCTATTTCATGAGACACAGTCTTTGTCAGGAGGTCAGAATCAGAAAGGGGGGTGCATTTGGAACAGGCATCAACCAGTTTCTGCTATGAAGGTCTGATCACACTAGCTCATCTCTGGGGCTAGTGGAGAGCATTTGATCTCAGCCACACAAATCGGAGCCTGTCTAGGGCTTTTCTAAATAAAAAATGGAAGGAAAAAAAATAAGAGCATCGTGCTGATGAAACCGTAAAGCTGTGAGCCAAAGTTACCGACATCCTGGGTTCCAGCCCTGGGAGAAAACAAGTCTGATAGAACAGAAGCTGAAATGCAGAGAGAGGTAGGTGTCAGTGATGGAGAAGACCCAGCTGCCTCTGCGATCCAGGTGCTGTGGTTCTTGTTCTTTGCTTTGTTGGGTTACATGAGCCAATGTGTTACCCCTTAGCTGAGGCTTCATTTGACTTGGAGTTCCATCATTTATAACAAACGATAGGCATTATCATGGCTGTGTGTCTTGGTTGCAGAGGAGAGTCTATGTGATTTGCCTAGGGTTGGACCACTGGCGAGTAGCAGGCATGTCAGTCAAATAGGAACTTACTACATGGAAACCCCATACTTTTCTTGTGGGCTATCGAGGGGTAGAGAGAAAGGGAATGGTAAGCGGAAGGGAAGATTACAATGGCGGGTAGGAGACACAAATTCTAGACTGCCTCCCAGCACTCACTGTCTATATAATTCATTCAGATCAACTCCTAATCTTCAGTGTTTCCTCTCTTAAATGCCGAAGGTAATGCTGTACTTGTTTGAAACTAGAGAAGTAGAGAGAATAGTCAAGCATGGGATGGAGACTGGAGTGGAAGCCATTGTGTAGATTTCTTCTGCTTCCGCAATAGTTGATCTCATGAATCCTTTTGATATAATCACTGTAATCACTCACTTTTTCTATTCCAACTATGTTAACCTTCCATAGTTTGCTTCTCATTTGGGCATCAAAACTTTGCTATTCATTCATTCATTCCTTCCGTCATTCATCCCTTCATTCAGCTATAAAGGTCTTTTATTTTTTGCCTGATACCTGGTCAAGTCTTCTAAATCTCAACTCAAGCTCCAGTTGTTCTATTTGTATCAATTACCCTGTCTGTGAATATTTGGAGCCGTTGAACTACACATATATCATTTTAGTACTTGATTTTTTGCCATGTTTATTAATTTTTTTACCTTGTTAATAAAAATTTACTTTGTGGGGCACCTAGATTGCTCAGTTGGTTAAGCGTCTGCCTTTGGCTCAGGTCATGATCCCAGGGTTCTGGAATTGGGCCCGCATTGGGCTCCCCACTCAGCAGAGAGCCTGCTTCTCCCTCTGCCTCTAATCCCACTCATGCTCTCTCTCTCTTTCACTCACTCTTTCTCTCTCAAATAAATAAATAAAATCTTTAAAATAAATAAATAAATAAATAAAAACTTAACCTTGTTAAAAAATATCTCATCTTTACTGAAGGAGACTAAGAAACTCTATTAAGACCCCAAATGGGTAGGGGAGTAGATTTTTCTTAGTGCAAATCAATACTATAGAATTATATAATATTTTACTGAATTTAGAGATTTTTATAGTATTCATGTATTCCTTATAACTCCCAAGAGATAGGTATATTTTCCATTTTTGACAATGTGGCTTAGAAACTCAGAAAATAAAGTGACCAACCCCAAATCCCATAGTTGGTAAGTGAGATGCATTGGGGAATTAAGTTGGTAGTGGAGTCCTGACAGTAAAAGTTGTTAAAAATTAGAAAGAAGTACAGAGAACTTTCTTTCTTTCCCTCCATCCCTCTTCCTCTCTCCCTCCCTCCCTACCTCCCTTTCTTTCTTCCTTCTTTCTTTCTTTCTTTCTTTCTTTCTTTCTTTCTTTCTTTCTTTCTTTCTTTCTTTCTTTCTTTCTTCTTTCTTTCTTTCTTTCTTTCTTCTTTTAAATATGTTATAGGCATAAACTTAGGGACGTTGTTCATAGAATTTCATTTGTCTTTCTCATAACTTGCCAACTAAAGGTTTGTTCTCCCTACTTTGCAAATGAAAATCTGAAGATCTGAATCTCAGGTTCACAGGAGAACTCGGTTTGAAACCCTATAGCTGTTTGTCATGTAACTTGTTCTCTTCCACTATGCCTTTTATCTCTAAAAAAGATAAATGAATATATCCACCCATCCACCTATCCATCTATCCTCTCCAGAACCCACTTATACTGAGCTCAGAGTTAGACCACGATGATCAGAAATGACTCAGCCAGTTTCCTCTTGCTTCCCTGGGCCTCACATTCATCTGGAGTAGAAGCACACGGAAAAGATCACCAATTTCAGTGTGATATTTGCTGCATTACGTGTACAGCCACTGAGTAGCCAGAAGCCAGAAGGGACAATGCTGGTTCTCTGAGACCCAAGACAATGTCCCTAAGATGATGATTCCTTCCTAGAGCGGTGTATTGGTATTGAACAACACTATTCTTTATTGAAATCCAACCTTAAGCCTTGTTTTGAGCAAGCTTTGAGTTTCCTTACAGGTGTCTAAAGCTAACATTGAAGTCATTATGCCAACCTACCATCATAAACTAAAGCGAGGAGCTTGTGGTCAACTCACCTTACTTTCGGAGAGAGGTAATTGTTCCTTGAGCTATAAGGTTTCTCTCCAATGACACATTTTAAAGGGAAAGGTGATACTTTGAACCTGAGGAATGAAGTGTCCTCTTCTTTCCTTTGGGGATAAGAGGGCAGAGCATACCATCAACAACTCGTGGATGTTGTTTATCTAGAAACAGAGAGAAGCACTTGCAACTCCCTGTTTGAGGTTGGGTGGAGACTCAGTTTTCAGAGAGAGGCATTTGGAGAAAGTCTTTAGAAAAACCAGATTCATGGCTATTGTGTTGTGTGAGTAACAGTTCTGCTAATTTCATTCTCTGGAGTGTAAGTATCTCCGCTAGACTGCTGCCTACAAACTAAAATTAAGGAGTGAATTCTTAAATGCCTACTTCCGGTTGATTTGATCTTAGCAACATGTCAGTGAACATTGTATTTTAATTTTGACTTTTCTTAAGAATAAATAGTCAGGAATGCTTTTACCTCTTCAGACTTCCCTGATAAAAATCCACCTAAATGCAATCAGCCTTTTTTGCCAACATGAACATTAAATTTCTTCCAAACGTGAGTTATCATAGTATAACTCCACAGTCTAGCATTTGCTTTAGAATCAAGATGCCTGAAAGGTTTAGTTTAGCAATATTTTCTCAACAGTTTTGAGGCTGGTTCTGAGCTCTTTCTTATATCTGATCAAATATCTACTAACATAGAACGTCATTCATTATTATGTCAATCCCTTAATTAATTTACTGATTTATTTTTTTGGCATTCATTTATTATGTTGGCTTCAACATAATCTGTACCTTGTGATCCATGCATACTAGGGCACACGTTTGAATAAAAAATGGGCCCAGCCCCCCTGTAGCTCACAGAACTTGAGCTTTGTCGGAACTGTTTCCAGACTGGCCATTATCATGAGTGGCACAAGTGATACGGAAGAAAGAATTCCATCTTGGGCTCAGGGAATTCTTCCTGGGGACATGAGCTATATTTTGAATAAACAAAGAAAAGGAGTTGGTGACCAGGCTTTCTGGACATACGGGCAACATATGAAAAAATTGGAATTTTAGCTTACTCTTCAAAATGGGCGGTTAACTTCTAGAATTTCATAATTTGAAAGAATCATATATGTCCATCAAAATCCAAAATGTAAGAAACAGAAGAGAATGTACACAATGTCGAGCGAAATTATCTGGGATTGATGGAAGCATCCACTATTCTATGATTTTAGGTAATTCATATAAGGCCTCATTCAGGCCACATATTCTTGTCCTGAAACATTAAGACTGACTCGAACTGGGCAATCTCTAAAGTCTTTTCTTCATGCAAGCATCTGTGCCTGTAGATACAATCTTGACCACATCCATCCGTGCTCTAGGGGCCAAGGCACAAATGGGAACTCAGCTGAGCTGAACTACACCACCAAATCTGAATTTATCATTTCAAATCTCCAGCTCATTTTCACTTTATATGCTTGTTCATTTCAGCCTCTCCTCTCCTAAACCGACTATACTGTAGATCAGTAAATGATTTAAATTCTCTACTCCTGACCCCAGGAGAGATGAAAAACAGCCCGGAGAAGAGGTCCAGTCCATGAGCAGTGTCAGAGAACAGAAGGGTGTGTATTCTCCATGCTTCTGAAGCATCCTGTGCTTTCCATTGGCTTAGCCCTCCCATTATCCAGCATTCCTTGTTAGTGTAAGGAGTGCAAAGGTGAAGATCACGTTCTGGGTTGTCTATGAGCCTTCTGCTCAACTTGGGCAGGTGATTCATATATTTCAGATGTATGTGAATTGAATCGATTTATTTAAAATTTGGCACACGGTAAGACCTCAGTCGAGAATTCCTTTTAGATTTCCCAAGCCCATGAATGGGAGGTGCCTTTTTTTTTTTTTAAGTGGAAGAGTAATTAGAAGAGGTAAAGGGGGAGAAGGACAAAAGCAATCACTGGAGAAGGAAGAAAGGGGGAAGAGGGTGAGAGGGAGAAGGGGCTGGGGGTAGGAAGAAAAGGGAGGAGCTACAGTAAAACAATGTGGTGGGGTGGGGAACCTCTGGAGCTTTGCATTGATAGTGGGAACCTCTAGAGCTTTGCAATTTACATTGATAGTGGTCACTGGAATTGGGGATGTGCACAGCAGCCCTCAGAGGGGAGAAGTGAGTACACTATGAAAGTGGCAAGACATCAGAGAGAATAACATTCAGGGT
The DNA here is from genome assembly GCA_028534135.1 of Potos flavus. Taxonomy (NCBI): domain Eukaryota; kingdom Metazoa; phylum Chordata; class Mammalia; order Carnivora; family Procyonidae; genus Potos; species Potos flavus. Next base: position 121,181,500 of record CM052896.1, read on the forward strand.
GGATCATTCAAGGCATTTGCTAACACATCCATTCACATGCTTTGCAATAAAGAAGAGAAATGGTATTAAAATAATAATCACTTCTATTCTAATTTAAAGGTAGTCGTTGCATTTTATTTTTTTAATTTTTAAAATTTATTTTTTATTTTTTTATTATGTTATGTTAGTAACCATACAGTACATCATTAGTTTTTGATGTAGTGCATTTTAGAGAAAAGATTGAAATAGGGGCAGTCCTTAAAAAAGTTTTCTCCTCTGAATTTATTACCACTGAATGAGCAATTATTGTGTGCATGGTAAATATAAAAGTCCTTATTTTTTAAGATTTTATTTATTTTTATATTTTAAAGATTTATTTATTTATTTGAGAGAGAGAGAGAGAGCAAGAGGAGGGGCAGAGGAGAGAGAATCTTAAGCAAACTCCATGCGGAGCACAGAGCCCAATATGGAGCTTGATATGACCCTGAGATCATGACCTGAGCTGAAACCAAGAGTCAGATGCTTAACAGACTGTGCCACCCAGGTACCCCTTAAGATTTTATTTTTAAGTAATCTCTACACCCAACATGGGACTTGAACTCACAACCCTGAGATCGAGTCTCATGCTCCACTGACTGAGCCAGCCAAGTGTTCCAAAAGAAAAACCCTTGAAAGTGATTTTGTCCTTAACATAAAGCTGCCTAATAAAATTTCCCATTTTTCTATAGATTAGGGAAAACTTCATCGTAGACTGACATTTCTTCTCAGATTCAGGTTTCAAAACCACCAAACCAAGGGAAAATACCTCATATTTCTGTAGAACTCCATAAAACTCTTCAAAGAAATTATATTCTTTACTCTTCTCAGGAATCCTCTTCTATTTCATTCCTTTCTTCTATATACAATAAATAAGGCATCACTAATCATCACTAATTACTCATCATCAGGGAAATGCAAATCAAAACTACAATGAGATACAAGCTTACATATGTCAGGATGGCTGGGATCAAAAAGACGAAAAATAACAAGTGTTGGTGAGGATGTGGAAAACAGGGACCTTTGTGTGCTCTTGGTGGGAATGCAAATTGGTGCAGCCGCTGTGGAAAACAGTATGGCAGTTCCTCAAAAATTAAACATAGAAATACCGTATGATCCAGCAATTCCCCTTCTGGGTATGTATCTTAAGGACAAAAAACACAAATAAGAGATAGGTGCATCCTTGTGTTCACTGAGGCATGATTTACAATACCCAAGATATGGAAAGCAACCCAAGTATCCATCGATTAGATGAATGGGTAAAGAAGATGTGATACACACGCACACACACACACACACATGCACACACACACACACACACATGCACGCACACACAGGAATATTACTCAGTCACCAAAAACAATAAAATCTGTTATTCAAGACAAGATAGACGGATCTAGAGAGTCTTAAGGCTAATGAAATTAGTTATTCATTATTAATTCATTAAGGCTAATGAAATAAGTCAGAGGGAAAGAGACAAATACCATACCATTTCACCGATAAGTGGGAAAAAAAAAAAAAAACCATAAGAAACAAACAAAACAGAAACAGACACAAAGATACAGAAACAAACTGTGGGTTACCAGAGAAGGGTGGGGAGAGATGGGTGAAATAGTGGAAGGTTTGAAGAGGTACAAACTTCCAGCTACAAAATAAATAAAGATATGTAACGTATGGCATAAGAAATATAGCCCATAATATTGTAATAACTTAGTATGGTGACAGATGGTAACTGGACTTATTGTGGGAGCTGCTCAGTAATGTACAAAAATATCTAATCACTGTGATGTACACCTGACACTAGTAGGATACTGTGTGTCAATTATACTTTGGTCAAAGTTAACAAGCAAAGAAACAAACAAAAAGGCTTAGATAGGTGCAATCATTGAAAGTCTCCTTCAATTTGTAAGTAGTGAAGCCATTTCTGGAACGTGAGATTTGATGCCATATCCCCAACTCCTTCCATTTTACCGCAAGCGCTATTGCCTCCCACCAGGGCTCACATTGGAATCACCTGGGAAACTGTAAAAATATGTGTGTTGGTCACACTCTCAGATTTTGTTTTAATCGATCCAGACTGAGGCTGGGGAGATGCATATTTAGAAAACTCCCCTGTGGTGGGTATGCAATTTAAATTGTGAAAACTCATCTGCCATATGTGGGGCCACCTGCCTCGTAGAAACTGGTGCTTGCAGAGTTGTGACGCTCTGCTGTGCCACCCAGATGGTCCCTGGAGAACGGAAGGTCTTCCCGCCCCCAAGGTGGTCAGCGAACAGCCCTTCACGGTCAGCTGTCTGGGAGAATTGCCTCCATCTGAGGGCAGCTCCAAGCAGTAACTCATAAAGTATGGCATATAGATGGCCACACCCGTGCTCCAGCTTGGGCCTTTTGGATGGGTGAGCCCAGCTTCACAGTTCTCCACACATCACTCGAGTCCCCATCGTAAACGTCCCTACCTGATCTCTGCCCAGTTCTGCGCCCTGCCCTTGCCTCCGCCACTGCTGATCCCGGGAGAGTCCTGAAGAACTGCCAGTGCGTCCCCGCCTCAGAGACAGATCGCTGGGACATCTCCAGCATCCGCGCCCTTTATCAAGCTTCCCTCCACCAACCACGGTCACGAGGAGAAGTCGTTTCTTCAAGCAGACTCTTCATGATGTCGCCGTGAGATTGCACATCTGCAGTGCCGCTGACAGAAGGCAAAGCACCCCGGGATGCAAGTGTATGTCCTACTCACAGAAGGCCCGGTGCTATTGTTCTCGTTTCTAAGCCCCAGAGGTGTTCTAAAGACCAATTAGGTAGATTCACAACCGACTGGGACTTGAAGACATCTTACAGCATCTCAGACTCTGCTTTCCTTCTATAGTTGAGGGGCAGACACTCATGGCAGGACCGGAAGTGACCGACTTATGGTCAGGACCAGAGCCAAGTTCAGAACCGGGGCTTCTAACTCCCATCCCTCTGTCCTCTTTCCCACCTGCCCAAACTCGCCCAGGCTCCCACCAGCCCGCATCTTTCCGCATACAGTTTGTTAGTCTCTGTTTTCTTCCCTGCATCCACTTTTTGGCTCATCCGGCTTTGAGGTATCTACAAAGAGTTTCATCTAGTATCGCACGGATTTGGTAAGGAATGCCTGTATAATCTTCTTCCCTGGTCCCGGAATTCCTACAAGCAGTGGTGTCACACCAGAGAGAGGGAAGCCCGCCAGACTCAGTGGCCTGAGATTCTTTTCCGATAGGCTTCCTACGGATGCGGGAAAGCAGTGTGCACACGGCTGGCCCCGGCCTGATGACACAGTGCAGCCTGCTGTAAGATACAACCAAGCAAACAAACAGAAGCTGAAAGTCACTTTGCAGCAGAACTCGACTGCAGATCATCCAGACCCGCCTTTTACCCGGGAAGCACCCTTTACCGGGGACTGCAAATTTATAGGTTGATGGGCAGCCTTGGCCGGCGACCATGTCTTGCTGATGCTAAATGTCCCGGGAAGAGCTGGTGCTCTAACTCTGAGAGCAGCATGTCTCCCCTCCCGCTCCCCTCCCGCTCCCCTCCCACTCTCCTTGTCCAAGAGGAGACTGGGAGAGTCCCCGGGCTGTGATCTCCTCATTTTCAGTGGCAGGATTCCTGTCTAGGGCTCAGCATCAGGGCATTTCTCCAAAGCCTTATGTACTTACAAGTCTTTCTTCCCCTCTTAATTTGCCTGGAGCCAGGCTTTCATCTCGACTTTTAGCCAAGAGGCACCTGCTGAAATATTCATCAGCAGAAATTGTGCCATGGGTGCTTTTTCCCATTTGTCCAGTTGTATGTCATTAGAACAAGGGTGAGGTGAGTGGAAATGGAGGCTGACACCAGAGACTGGAATTCACTCAGAACTCCAGGTAATAGGCAATTAACCCTTTTAAGCACAGGAAGCTAAATTCTAGGAACAGATCCTTGCAGACATCATTTACTCATCCATTTACTCATGAATCCGTTATTCCTGGCATCTGCTCGTTGTTTCCATACACTCTATTGAATGTCTACTCTCCGTGAATCCTGGGGCTGAGCCCCATGCCTGGGTGTAGACGATCTCGTCCTTGCTCACCACGTCTCACAATTGAATGGGGACAGCAGACAAGGACACAAAGAACGGTGAGATGGGGCATGCACAGATGTGAAGTGAGATACAAAGGAGCTTAGAACATAGCTCAGATTTAGGAAGAGAAAGGGGGTGAGGAACACAGTTGCCTCGAAGCTGATCCTCGAAGGCTATAATGAGGCTTTCATTTGAAGAAAAAGTGACAGGTGCAGTGGCAGTTGGGGGATGCTGAGAGGAGGAAAGGGCTCTCCAAATAGAATCAACAGTAGAAGCAAAGCAGAGATACCATGAGGATCGCCACTGGGGCATACCTGGGACGGGTCCCAGGACCATGGGGAGTCCCATGCTATTAGATGGGGGGTGAGCTGGTGGGAGAAGTAGCCAGGGTCAGGTCAGAGCCCGTGTGCACGTTCAGGAGCTTGAACGCTGTGCTATACGGGGGGACTGGGCTATACGGGGGGACTGCGGGGACGATTGAGGAGTTGTGAAAAGAGAAGTAAGATAGTTAGATTTATGCTTTGGAGACACTCTTTAAGCTTCCCTGGGACCATATATTGCTCAGAAGATCCATCAGGAGGCCGTTACACTAAGCAGGAGATGACAAGGTTCTGAGTGATGGTGGAGGTGGTGGGATAGAGTGGACAGAAATGCAGTAACACTTGGAATGCTTCCAGTTCAACGCACCAACCATGCACTGAGCACCTACTATTAGCCAGAAACCCCCCCCCCAGGAAGACTGGGGGACACCAGATCACTGTCGGAGCCCATTTTCTCTTGCACTATTTAAGTTCTAAAACAGACTCAGTGATCTCCCCTCACTTTGCAGTAGAATCGGATGATCGTCACTGGGTTCAAAACAATTTCAGAAGAACAATATTGATCTTTCACCAAAGGCGAGGGGTTTGGGGAGTAGAGGATGGATCCTTTGCAGTCACAGAGTGAGGCCCCACGTTTCTGAGAGAGGATCGTGTGCACCCAGCCCTCAAATGGCATCTCTGGTTTGGCTTGGGCTAGTCAGGATGGCAAAGGCTGTCCAAGTATCCGGGGATGAAGGCATGACCTAATCAACTCAGACCACAGCAAAGCCTCCGTGGATCCAAGGCAGAGCTGCTTGCTTCCTATTCGTGGTCCCATTGAAGAATGCCAGCTAACGTCCCAGGCAGCATTTGAACAAAGCAAATCACTCGTCGCTGTTAGCTCTACAATGTCAGTATTTATAGAGGAGTAATGATTTTTTTTCTTAACGTTTTGTCTCTAAAGTGGAATGATACAGGGCCTGATTGCCAGTGTGCCCCCATAGGCAGACTCAATGTTTGTGCCTGTGCCCACCTAGATATAAAAGCACATCTGGGTTTTACTAGGAGTTAAATCATGGTGAATGTTCCCGGCTGGATGCAGGAGGCTAGAAATATTGTACTGAGAAAAGCTGGCATGGAGAGTTGGATTTTGGAATTTACTTCTGCAAAATCGAACTCTGCATGCATGTATGTGTATGCGTGCATATGTCTACACGTATAGAATCCCTGCGTACACACACTGATAACAGAAAGGAGAGTCCATTGCTTGAATTTTGATGCAAGTTTGAATTCACAGCATTCACATCTTTATGACCCAGTTTCCTCATCTGTAAAATGAGGATAATTATGTTTATGAATAAAATACTAGGAGCTCTTTGTATGAAAGGGAATGCATGGTTGGGAGGAAGCAATTTTATGACAAACCACAAAAACTGTGCAATCGCTAGACACCAAGGCACATGCTCTTTCTGGAGCCAGACTATTGCATGGGTAACTGATGGGTGAAAAATACTGATATGCCCTCCAAAGTACTACTGAAATGCAAGGTGGAAGTTGCTGTTTGTGAAAAGGATAGGTTTCATAGACACACTGACGTGGCTGTTTGCTTGTGGAGTGCTAAACAGCCCTATCCCAGTCAGAAGTCCCAAGATAGAACATGGGTGGTTGAAAATTATTCCTGAACCGCACCACTTGTGCAAAACCCTACAGTGTCTGATGTCTGGCGGTGATTGGTAAGTATCTGAACTAGGTTGCTGTCCTACCCACCACTTCTTCCTCCAGCATGGAGGCTGCAGATTTCGTGATGGCAGTTCTGGGGCCCAGAAATCTCTACGGTATGCAGCATCCATCCCCCTTGTTCCATTAGTTATTTATGGCTGTGTAACCAATGGTCACAAATGTAATGGCCTAACGCAACACAAATGCATTATCTCATAGTTCCTGGGGGTGACGAGTCTGGACACAGCTTGGCTGGGCTCTCTTCTCAGATGCTTGGTAAGTGGAAATCAAGATGTTAATCCACAGTAGAATCTCTCACTTTGTCTTATCAATAGAATCTAATCAAGAGAATGACTGTCCCAGCATCTTGGAACCAAGGGGATCACAAGGTCCGTAACCAGGAGGGGGGGATGACGGTGGCCATATTGCAACTCTCCCATCACGCCTGTCATCCTTGGCGTCTCCTAGGTGCACATCAGGAGAGGGTAGTCCTCATCTGCCAGGTCAGGGGGTCTGGACATGTTTTAGAATGAAGATGCTTTAACCTGGGTTTTGAAGGATGGGTAGGAGTTAGGGCTGAAGAAGAAAAGAGTATACTGGGTAAGGTATAGCAATAAGATACAATCCAGGCCAAATAGTAATAACTCCTGTTCTATTATTGGGTCCATTTCTTCTGCTGGGGATGTGTAAGTGGTTATGATGTTCTTAGGCTTTCATATATCATGCATGTGGGACTAATTAGAAAACTCGAGTCTCACCATGTAGATAGGAAGAGACAATAGAAGGAAAAAAATTACTTCTCCACTACTCTGACACAAAAAGAATAAGCATGTATTTAGAAGTGCATTTCCTGTGCTCTAACATGTATGCAAGTGACCTCGTATTCTTGGAAACAACTGCAGATTCTTGAGTCCTAGTAGAGCAGATAGAGCCAGGAATCTTAATTTTAACAAACCTCAGGGGTCTCCTCAGTGTAGGTGGTCCAAGGACAACGGTTTGAGAAACGTTAATTTGGTTTTACCAAACTTTTTCACAGATACTTTAACTCTGCCCCTCAATGGTCTACTCAAAGCAACCTGATGTTCATTTTACAGGTGGGTCAGCTGAGGCTTAGAGCATCATTTGCCCAAATCACTAAACCAATATATGATATGAACTGAGGACAAATTCAGATGTCCTTTTCAAAGCTTGAGATTTTTTTTTTTTTTTTTGCTCTACTGTCTCTTAAGATATAATTTATAGATGTGGGTGTTGATTTATTTGATCCACGTCCTCCTAGTGTTTGGGCCTCTTTTTTTGTTACTCTATCTCCTTAATATTTATGCACCCTGGACCAAAAGGTCTGCCTTTGCTTCGATTCCTATAAAAAGCCCTGCAGAATTCACATTAGCACTTCCATAAAAGTCATAAAGGCTCGGCAAACTACTCAGAGTTTAAATATGGAAGTCGAAACCCTAATCACAATTTAATATAACTAAATATGTACATACTTTATGGTCAATCATCCAGACCATTTACAGGGTCTCTTGGCTTTGAAATTACTAAATCTCAAATGGTACTGTAGATGAGCCTTGCTTGACATGACATATATTGAAACAGACTGTAGAGCGATCACTTAGGGATGAAAACCTCGCTTCAGTCTTAGTGAACCAAAGCTAAGAGGCAAATTATTCAATTACAGTAAATTTACAGTAGCTTAATATTTGATAAAAGTGGTTCTTCCATCATCAGAGCATCTTACTGAAAACCCTTGAGCAGCAAAATAGCGCCGGAAACTCTTAAGATGTTTTAACCACTTATTAAGAAAATTCATCTAGCTTGATCTTTTATGAGTGGTCTGGTTGGTTAATTGTCAGGTATTTTGTGCATGCACTGGTGGCCTCAAAATTAGCCTGCTAATTGTTCTACCCTAAGCAGGGGTGGGGGTGGGGGGGGCACACAGCACCAGCCACAGGAGCAGAGGCTGCTTGGGGCTCGTGACCGCCTTGCCTAGTGAGAGGGATACTGTGTCCTTCAGGCTCTCAGATGAAGTGGATGCCTGAGTGCTGACCCTACCAAGAGACGAGACGGGACATGTGCCTACCAAGGGGTCAGACCTCTCCAGGAAATGGTTAGGTTGCTTGTCACATGACACGTTCCAGGGGAAGCCCATTGTGGGCACAAGAACCTTCTAGAGCAGGACTTCCCCAATTTTAATGGAGACAAATCACCTAGGTATTTGGTTAATGCTAGCTTGAGGGACCTCAGGGAAGTTCAGCTTGCCCTCCAGGTCTTCTGGCGGGTGGGTGCATTTAAATACAGATGTCTCTGCTGCAGGAGGCCTTGAAGTCAGCACCTTATACATAAATATTCCCTCTGCCCAAACCTCTTCCTTGTCAAGCAACCCCTGCTGGGAATGTTGATTTTTCTAACTTCCAGAACCAGAGCAAGACTTCTTCATCTGGGTTTAGTTAAACTTCCCCTACTGCTCAGGCACTGTCGTCAAATATAAAAGAAGCAAGAGAGGGGATGAAAATGCTAATTAGGCCCTGTCACAATTCCAGCTACTGTTGTGGGAATTCACAGTATGCAAATCAGATTAAATCTACCCTAAGCAGCTCAGGGCTGCTAGGGCAGGGGCGGGGTTTGGATTGACAATCTCAGGGTGAAAAGGTGGGAAACCATCATCAGCTTCCTTCCTGGCCCCCATTTGTTCCTTCGCTCTACAGAGTCTCTGAAGCACCCAAGCTGAGAGATACCCACGGGGGGGAAAGTACGATCAGATGAGATGTGTGCGTGTGCGTTGCGCGTTTAAATAAAACACTTTCTGCTCCCCAATGTTGCAGCTGCTTTAGGAGTAAAAGTGAGCTAAATGGCTTTAAACACACGTGTGCGTGCACGCACACACATACACACACACACACAGAGCCACCATTCAGCTCAGTATAAATGTCACAGCGTCAAATACCAAATACAGAGAATTATTAACGTAAGTGGCCTCCTATAATAAAGCTCATTATTAATAGGCCTATTAGCTCAGCATTCATTTGAACTGACAGCAACTTCTTTCTATAGCAGCTGTTTGGTCCCTTTTTCCATCCAAGACCCCTTCTGACATCTCAGTGTATATTAAGAGGCAGAGAAGGGGGTGGGGGCTGCCAGGGAGGCAGTGATGGAAGTCATGCAGATTATTTTAAAAGGGGAGGAGAGACTGGGAGTTATTATTTATCGAACACACATTATAAATACTGGCGAACATTACTGAGCTTATCAAACACAAGTGTGCTACGTGTATTATTTTATCAGCTTTGCAAAAAATGCAGGATGCTGGTTAAATGTGAATTTCAGATAAATGACATTTCTTATTATAAGTAGGTTCTGAATATTGCATGGGACATGGTTTTATTAAAAACTATTTGCTGTTTATATGAAATTCAGATTTAACTGGGAGTCTGTGTCTTTGTTTGATAAAGGTCGAGCAAGTTATGTTACTATCCACATTTTACAGAATCTTAAAGGGCTAACGTCCAAGGCAAGACCCCCCAAAAAGGGGTTAGAAGCTCTGACTTTGAGTATGAATTATTCCAGAACTTATTCTCTCACCACCATCCACATGAGACTCTCTACCCATGTACTGGTCATGATGCACACAGCTCTTACACATGACTTCTCATTCATCCCCCCTGAATTTCCTGTAGTTGCTTTGATTGTACCCATTTTGCAGATGAAATTGAAGATCCAAGCATTTAAGCAACAACAGAGAATCATTTCGGTCATTTATTAAACATTTATTCCACGCGGAGATTATAACATTCAGACACAAGCACAGTTTTCGAACTCTGTGGATATAGTAAATGGGATAAGGTAAGTACACAAGTCAGATAAGTGAAATGCACGATGATGGGACAAGTGATGTTATTACTCCCCAGTTCAATCAGGACACTAGGGTCCCTTCTGAAAGAGGTTTCACCTGGTGAAGGGCCTGTAGAGGACGGATATTACAGCCTGGTTATTAAAGACAATCATAAAGGAAACCCTGGATTGCCATCCGAGGAAACAATGTCATATATTCAGCTTAAAAATATTGTAAAAGTCCTGGGAGAATTAATCGTAAGTGAAAAATATGAGAAATTTAATAAATGGGAATTTGCAGAGACCAGTTTAATATCACACAGAAAATGACATGAAAATATGGCCGTCCCTTCATTCATCAGTCTCAGCTCAGGATCAAATAACGGAGATCAGATTATTTGACATTTGTTTAATCAATATTTATTAAATACCTAGTATGTGCCAGGCACTGCAAAGGAAAAGCAAGATATCTGCTCTCAGGGACCCTCTGGATATTCTCTCAGACTCTCGTTCTTCTCATCTGTGAAATGGGAATAATAAGATATTTGCATCACAGGACTGTTGTGAGTACAAAATGGGTCAATACACTCAAGCTGCTAAAATAGGGACTGGCACATGCTAGGTACACAACAAGCATCAGCTCTTAGGACTATTTGTTGGGGGCTGAGAGAATCACATGGGGATGTAATGATACTGTGGATACGGGAGCATTTGGGGCAGGTGCATGGTACTGTGAGACCACAGAAGCCAGCCATCCAACAAGGCCCCAGAGACATAAATAAGGCCTCATGTTCAGTAAGAAAAGCCTTTCCCCAAAAGATAGGAGGAAAAGGTATTCCAAACTAAAGATGAGCTAACATTTATTGAGGTAGATACTAGCTGTAAATACAGAAGGAGAAATGGACTTTATATGACATATATGACATAGGATAGGGACCAGCCAGTGTGGTCTTTCCTCCTGATCGGTCCATCCTGACTAGAATGGCGGGTGGGCTGGGGCAGCTGGTGACCCAAGAGAGTGGGAGGGAGGTAGAGGTTGGATGGGGGGAGGGGACACACCAGGAATTGCCTCAAAACTCATGACAACCGTTGGGCACCTGGGTAACTCAGTCAGTTAACCATGTGACTCTTGGTTTCGGTTCAGGCTGTGATCTCAGGGTCATGGGATGGAGCCCCGAGTCAGGCTCCGTGCTCAGCTCGCAGTCTGCTTGAGATTCTCTCTCCTTCTCCCTTATTCTTCCCTCCCTTCCCCCATCAAATTAATTAATTAAAACAAAAACAACAACAACAACAAAAACCTGTCAGCTGCTGACTCTGTCCTGTGGGAGTTGGAGGACTCCGCAGGAAGAGATAGCACAAGAACAGACGACTGTGTAGGTCAGAGTTGAGTTATAAAAAAAATGACCATGGCGGAAATTCCAAAAAATGATGTGGAGAGAGTCAGATAGAGATAGATGAGGGAAAAAACAGAGAGGGGAAGGACACAGAGAAAATGGAGATGTAGTTTTTAATTCGAGCCTTCTTTGTACAGCCTTGAACTCCAACATTGTGCCAGAGATCTCTAAATTCTTTTAACACAATATCTGTGGGTTTATGGTTTAAATGGACACAGATTTCCAAACAATTTCTCTATCTTCCAAAAGTGGTTGAAGTCCTGCAAACCTATCTTATTCAATTGCTGAAGTTCTCTACCTTCTATCACTAAATTAAATATGCAATAGCTTCCCCCCCCCCCCAACAATGAGATCCTCTGTGGAGATGAAGAGTCCTGGAGTAATAAGTTGAAAATCCTATGCTCACTCATTCATTAATCATTTGTTTTATCATTCATCCATTAAACCAGCATCCCATCCATTGATCTTTCTGTCTGTCCAATCACTCACCTTACTGCTTACCCATGTTTTCATTTATCCATCCACCTACCACCCACTCATTCCTTCATCCATCCATCCACCCACTCATCCATCCATCCACCCACTCATTCATCCATCCATCCATCCATTTCATTTACTAAATGCTCACTGAACATCAGTTATGTGTAGGCTCATATTAGGATTGACTAAAGCACAACTCGTTTCCTACAGGGATTCCACAGCTCACTAACGGAAACAAGCAAGTAGGCAGCTATGTCATAGTATTTTCTGAGGATTCAGTCAAAGAGACACTAACAAAGTCCAGAGGCAGAACAAGGTAAAGAGGATCAACTCTGGGCCACAAAGGAGACTCTTCTCTTTTTTTAGGAAGCGAGTCTGCTGCCTGACAAGTCTTAAAACTATATCAGCCCATAAAAAATGGCTGAGGGTATGTGTGTTTTACTTGGCATCCATCCCTACTTTTCAAATTTCAGATATTTCCGGAAGGCAATGCCTTTACTCCACAAAAGCACTATAAGGAGTTATCAATATAGCAAGTTTTTATGAAAAATAGTCATTTCTTCCACTCTTCCTGCTCTATCATTTTTTTAAAGAAAATAATGTATTTTATTTAGGTTCTCTATCTCCCATCCCCCTGTCCAGTCAGTAGCAAGGTGCTGAAGACAAGGTCGACTTGAAATTTTTCCACAGACTTGGAGTAGGAGAAGGTCGAGGAAGGGTGCTGGAGGGCTGGGCTCTGTCTATCTGGCTCCTGAATAGGTTATCCATTACTGGGTCAGCACATACAAAATGGAATTAAGGGGGCATTTTTTTCAGCTTGCTGGTGAAAGATGCAGACAATGGCTATAAACTTGGGACTTGGAGCTATAGACAAAATGTTTAGAAATTACTGCAGGAGAGGATAAGAAAAACTCATCTTTTTCATTCAGCTACTTTTAATGCGTTTAATGAATTAACGCACCTTGGCAAATGGCAGGACCCAGGTAGCTTGACTTTGGGAGGCAGCCAATGCCCCTGGATCCTGGCTTTTTACAAATGACCCTGAGATTCCCTCTCTCGTCATTTTCTTCTATAGACCGGAGAGCATCTCAGGATCTCAGGTTGCCTGGACCAGGAGAGAAATATGTACACCATGAGGGCACCTCCAGAATATATTTATGTAGTGATATGTGCATTGTATTTGATTCCAAGGATTAAAGAGCTGATTTTTTAAGTAGACGGTGGGCATGGTGGACTTGCTTATGAACGTGGATGCTGTGCCTTTATTTGGGAACCTGCTGGGGTTGAGCCTCCCAGTGCAGAATAAAGACAGAGGGGAAAAGAAGTGGAGAGGATGGGGAAAGGAGCAGGGAGTGAAACAACGGGATCTTCTCACACCTTCCCTAAGTGGCCCTCCTACTGCCATGACGTCCAGACTCTTGTCAGGCTATACTGATGCCAGTGCCCCCTGATGCATATTTCTCCAGTCCCTGTCCATCCACCTGACCATGAGTTCCTTAAGGATAACAATAGTGCTTTACCGATGTTTGAATTCCCAGCACGGAACAGCACCTAGCATGGAGTGGGCATTTCACAAATGTTTGTTGTGTGAATGAAAAATGAACAGGAAGATTCCAAGTAACTGATAAGTTACAAAGATTGAAATTATATGAACAACAAAGAGGAGCAAAGTGGAGGTCAAGCTGTGTGATTTGTAAGTTTGAGAGTTATCATAGGAGGAATGATCAGACTATATATCTCCTAACCAAAGTGTGGTCCCTGGATTAGAATCATCAGCATCTTGATCTGAGAACTTTTTGGAAATGCGGATTCCCAATGTCCATCCTGTGTCTGCTGGTTCAGAATCTATGGGCTCAGAGGTCTTTGTTCTAATAACCTCTCTATGAGGGTCTTATGTACTCTCAAGCTGGAAAAGCACTGGATTAAATGCATTATCTTTATTAGTGAAATATTTTGTTATGTGACTTAATCTAGTATGTAAATACCAAAACGTATGAAAAATACCTTTTCTACTAGTCTTATAGAATTGGTACTGTCCACAGTTTTCCTGATACACATTTGACAGATTTCAGAAAGAAAACAAGGAGAAAAGACTAGAAGGAAGGGTCTTATGTGAGTCAACTACTGTATATGATATCTGCTGTGATGGTCACTTCTCATATGTCAGAGGTGACACTGACATGGAAAATTCTCCAGCTCTGAATTCCGCAGACAGGGCTTTTATGAACCAGAGGATCTGGAGGATTTTGCCTTTGATTGTGGCGGAGATCTAAGATATTCACCAGGGTAATTAATGCTAGTTGCTACAATAGACCAATGCCGACAGCTCAGTGGCTTGCCACAACAAAAGTTTTTATTCTCACTCACATTACAAGTTCAACACCAGTTGTGGGAGATCAGAGATGGAAGGGATTATTCCACATGGCCACTCAGGTATCCAGGCTGATCAATTCGTCATGGCACTGGAGATCCATCTGAAACACGTGACTAGCTGGTTACAATGGTTACAAGAGGGAAGAGATGGCAAAAGCAGGCCCTAGACTGGCAGTGTCCATGTCACTTTCCTTCATAGTGAGTTGGTTCTCTCATGGTGAATTGGGCAGAACTTGGCACATGGTTTCCCATATGGGCAGTCATCTCTGTTCTCAATACCCCTTGGCTGTGGAAACCTCTGCTTTGCCATTGGAGCAAATCTCCGTGAGCAGCTTGCATCAGTGACAGAGGGAAACTAGCGGATAAATACCCCAGCTTCTTCAGTCCTCTGTCAGGGTAATTCTGAGGGAATTCTAGAAATCTACACTGATTTCTAGAGTTCTTCAGTAACATTAAGCTTCAATGGACCACACTGGAAGCTGTTTGGATACCACAACTTAATATTGCCGTCATTTCTTTCCCCTTATCGCCTCAAGATACTACTAACCTACTAATCCTTGTCTTGGGGTCTGCTTCTGGGGGAACCACATCCAACTACAAAGGAGGTGGGAAATAGAGAGGAACACACGGGATATTTGGGATCCATTGTCTCTGCCACAGCACACCTATCCAACAAAGGGCTCCCACTCAAAATCCTAAATGCAAGGAGGGATGCCTACCTATTGGCAATCCACTTCTAAGCTTCCAATGTTGAAAAGTCTGTGGTTTCAGAGAATCGGTCCTTAACATTTCATGTCTGAATCATCCACGTAATGAGGCTTTGCAATCCCACCCACCCTCTGAACACTAATGCTAAACTTTGATTAATGAAGCGATACCCATTGTACGGATAGGAAAAATGATTCAGGGTTAGTCACTTCCACTCAATTGAACACAGTTAGTGTGATACTTGATATAACATTCCAATAATTACCTATTTAGAGTCCAGTCTTTTTTTTTTTTTTTTCCTCGTCTCCTCATATTACAACTAAGTCCGAAGTTATCCATCCGGGTATTAGACCCTTAATTCCTGTCTACGCATAAAAGAACAGGAAAAGCCACACTGCTCAAGGATTTAAGCTGTTACTTAACCTTGAGTCTTCTTGGCTCTTGATTTAAAGCCTTTCAAACCCTTTTTAAGAGAGAAGACATTTCTCATTCTAAGATTAATATCCTCACTCTCCATTCCCACCTGAAGGAAGTAATGTGAGGCTTAGAGCATGTGGATGGGCCAGAATCGCCAAGAAAGAACTCAGCTTCATCCATCTATCCATTTATTTATTTATCATACATTCATTGGGCATCAGCCATGTGCTAGACACCGTGATAGTACCAATGATTCTCTCATCCACGGGAATTATGCAACCTGGTAGCAGTGATGCCAAATGCACCCAGAGAGCTAATACTGAATACCTTACTGAAAAAGAGGAGTTATAACTGGAGGAAAGAAAGATCCCAGCTCACTGGGGATGCAAGTGTGTATAGAACCCAACAGGTGTTTATTTAATAATCTATTCCTTCATTCATGTAAAACAACATCAGTCATTCATAACATGCTAGGGAGGGGATGGAATGGGTAGATAAAACCAACCTAGTCCCTCATTCCCTGTGATATCTATAGTTAGTGAAATAGAAGTTGGGCCATATTTTGATATGTTGACATAGACCTGATGGTTGAGGATTGGGCAGATGAGTGTTTTCTAATTGGGCGGAGGGAATGATGTGTTTTCCATGCAGAGATAACAAGCCTCAGAGTAGTGAGAAGAAGACCATCAGTTGGGTGGGAGAGAAAGCTCTGGGGTCAGGCATGAGAGGACATCAGGCTAAAATCAGGCCTTTTGGTCAGACCTCGGGCAGACTTGACTGCCATTCCTGGCAATCATGTGATGGACAAATAGGAGCCTCTGAAGCTGTTTCAGCAAAAGGGGAAGAGATTACAGGGTGGACTTGGCAGGAAAAAGATACAGACTGGAGATACAAATGGAGAGAGGATGTAGCTCCAACAACAGATGGGAAAGGCACCCAGACCTGAACCGGGGCAGTTGCCCAGGGGTGAGTGATAGGGGAAGGACGTGAGACGGAGCACATGGATAGAAACTGCAGGAATCACGATGGCCAGGAGGTAGCTGTGGAAGTCAAGAAAGAAAGGAGGGACTCACAGATGTTGGCTCTTCCTCCCGGACACAAAGGTAGACTCCACTGTTAGCCTCCCCGAGAGGTCAGTGTGGCCATGTGACTGCGTTCTGGTCAATGGGACGTGAGTGGAATTCTTGTACATCATTTTCATGCCTAACCTACTAAAAAAAAAAAAGAAGAAGGAAGAAGAAGAAAACAAAACAAAAACATCTTCCAACAGGATAGCTAGGTTTGCTCTCATCATTTGCCATCGTAATGCAACAATGTCAAGAACTAAGGGGTGAGTGGAATCATCATGATTGCATGATGATGGCGATCATCATGATTGCCAGGAATGGCAGTCAAGTCTGCCCGAGGTCTGACCAAAAGGCCTGATTTTAGCCTGATGTCCTCTCATGCCTGACCCCAGAGCTTTCTCTCCCACCAAACTGATGGTCTTCTTCTCACTACTCTGAGGCTTGTTATCTCTGCCTGGAAAACACATCATTCCCTCCGCCCAATTAGAAAACACTCATCTGCCCAATCAGAGAAGGAGACGGGATCCCTGCACGCCTGCCTGGAACAAGGTCTGCAGACTTTCAGACACCACCCCAGTGAATGGACATGGCTGTATTCCAAGAAAATTTTATGGAAACAGGTGACGGGCTAACTGAGTTTGTAGGTTGGAGTTCGCCAAACCCTGGCCCAGAGCAAAGTGCCCCTCCCACCGACCTCTTTGGACTACGATAAAGAGGGACAAGATGCTAATTTGTATTTTTTGAACTTCTGAGACCTGGGGGTTGTTTGTGACAGTAGTTAGCTTTGGCTTGTGCAAGAAGAGAGAAAAAAAGGCTGTAAAACCTTCCTATATTCCTCTGAAAATGTGAGAACTTACGGAAGATAAGATAGGAAACGCCGCCACAGGTTTTTTAGCAGCATCTTAAAAATGAGTGTGACTGCAAATGTATAGGAGAAAGACCTGCAAATCCCTAGGACATTCTGAGGAGTTTCAAGCTATAAATAGTGCAAGGATCCCATATTTCATTGCTTGGAGGTGGAGTAACCTGGTGGCTCCGGCCCCTTCTTGTGACACAGCATGATAATTGGGGTTTAGACACATTCATTTACTGATGGAAAATTCTGCTGTCTGCATTCCAGAATTCAAAAGTAAGAAGGGAGAAAAGAAGCCTTGGAATGATGCCAGGTGGAGGAGAACTGAAGAAGTCTGTCAGCAAGCCCTCAGGTAACAATATCATAATTTAAAATTTTTCCTAACAATGGGGGAGTAATTAACGATTCAGCTTTCTCCTTTCCTGTTTCCATTTCAGCCTAGGCGAGTTCACAGTGTATATGCGGTGTGGTGTGTACATGGGTGTGTATGTGTGTGGCTTGTGTGTGATATGTGCGTGTACATGCATCATGTGTATGTGTATGGTTGTGTGTGACGTGTGTGTGTGATGTGTGTGTGTATGGCATGCATGTGTGTATGGTGGGTGGGCTGGCGTATGAATGTGGGAGGTTGTAGTGCATATGTGTGTGTGTGCGTGCCAGTGGTGTTTGTGTATGTGCATGCATGCATACTCCCTGAGTCTACAGAGACGGGGCCAGGAGGAGTTTGTCTCCGCAGGTTTGACAAAGTAGATTTATCTACTTGATAGCCCCATCGAACAGGGTCCACATTTTTGCCTCTGTAGCAACTTGCCAGTTCCTCAAGGTGTTTTAATCAGCCTGGGAGCTCTGAGACAAGTTGATAGACCACCCAAACCATTCACTGTGGCATTCTTGAAGAGCAAATTGGAAGCCCTTCTTGATTTATTTGGATCTGAAAGCAGAGAAGACTAAAGTATCATTCTCGCTGGCTTTCCCCTTTCCTTCTCTTAGACACGACGCCCCGTCATGCCTAAGTGACAAGGGGATTTCAAGTCTCCCCAAATGCCCAGTGGTGAACATTCTAGGACAAGGTTACCTGAAATGACTTACTCTCTTTCTCTCTCTGAGGCACCCTGAGTTTCTATCAGAGGCACTTGGAGATCTGTAAATTCATGCCCTTAGTGATTTAGACTGTAGATCTAAAATGATTTTCTAATTGGTCTGGGAAGTATGCATGAGAGTTAAGAGCTAGGGGCCAATTATCAGGTTACTTGGGCCAATGTCCAGATCCACAGCTAAACTTATCAGTGTCACATCTGACAAGTGTATGTCTCTTCTCTGGGCTGGGGTTTCCTCCTGCAGGTGTACATACTGAAGGTTGAGTCGGATCCATGTCTTCCAAAATGTGTTCTAAAGAACGTTAATAGTAATTCATGCAATAAAGTGTTTCCATGACTAGTTTAATCTGAATTTGTTTCAGTACTAATAAAAGAGATCAGAAATAACAGTAGCTTAAACAAGACGGAAGTTTATTTTTCTTTTAAGCAAAAGTCATCCGGAGGTGAACAGCTGTGGGTGGATATGATGGGGGGCCCAGATCCTTCTTTCTTCCCACCATCCTTTGCAATGACTTCCATTTTCAAAATCACTCAGTAGTTTAAAGTAGTTGCTACAGCTCCAGCCATTACATCTATATTCCAAATAACAGGAATGAGGAAGTAGGAAGTATGGCGGATATGCATGGTGCTTCTTGTAGATAAATCACTTCTTTGAAATAATCTTTCCTGAAGTCCTTTATGACACTTCTGTTTTCATCTCATGGGCCAGAATGTAGCCACACAACTATATCCAGCTGCAAGAGATGCTGGAAAGTGCAGTATTTTAGTCAAGGGCATTGCCAATGTGGATAACATCAGAGTTCTATTCCAAGTCAGTTGGAGAGAATGTGTGTTCAATGACAACCAATCGTTCCTGCCACAATGACTGAGTGTACTAGATTATAGTTGAGATTTCTTGTCTGTACATTTCAGAGATTTCATATGCAGATGAACATTGTGACACTTCCTGTATGAGATATTTCCTATAATTATTTGATCATAGACTCCTTTCATTCCCAAACATCATGTGCAATTACTAGTGTAAGAAATAACTTGGAGGACAACTGTAGGCAATGGTCTCAAGTGTCCTTGGCTGTTGACAAAGTGTGAAGTTATCTAGATCAGAGGTCCCCTTCTTCCTCACCATGTTCAGGTATCTTGAGGGCAACCCCAATTCCCATTAACCTTTCCCTCCTGCTGACTGTCTGGACACCCCTGGTAATCACAGGCATGATTCTGGAGCACCCCGTGGGCACTGCCCTCCCTGCACTGAAGGGGACACGTGAGGATCTCTCCTCCTTCATTGTTATACTTAGTCACGATTTGGTGGGTTTTTACTGAGATGAGATCATGGGGGTGTTAGGCAGCAAAGTCTTGATTTGATTCACATCAAGTGAGGATGTAATTGGAAGCAATCAGAATGAAGTGTCCCATTTTAGGAAAAGCCCTTAATGCAGCAAAACTTAGAGATGGCACAGGAATGGCTTAAAGGGCCAGTTGCAATTACGAAACAAACAGAACGAAAGCAACGAAAATAAGAAAATGACTCTGCCCCATGTCCCCCTTCCTGCGAGGTTCTGCATGTGTTCCCTCAACAACTTGGTGATGCATGATGATGCCAACATACAGTTCTAAGTTTCAAAGTTTTCAAGGCCATCACTACCCCATTCATAAAATGTCACTTGAGTCCTTATTACAGTTGAAGCCCTTCAGAAGCTCACGGTCAAGCCAAAGAGAAGAATGTTAAATAAAGTCAGAAAAGAGTGCCTGAGGTCTTCACGGAGTGGCATATGGCCGATAGAGACACACGTCTGGTGGGGAGAGACGGAGCTCTAGACTAAGACGTATGTGTATCTGAGCCTTCGCTAGACTCGTTTTTGGACTTTGTAAAGGCTACTTAACTTCTCTGTCCCTCAGTTTCCTAGTCTGCAAGATGGAATAAAGAAGAGTTTCCATCCCTAGGATAGTTTTCACTATGAGATGAAAAAATGCACCTCGCATTTTCCCTGTCCTGGGTAGGAGCATCTAGGAATGATTTCCCGTTGTTCTTGCTGTGCTTAGGATAGATACTATTTGCTCTTCTTTTTATTTTCATAGCAAGAGAGCAATGGGAATGCAGCAAGGAGGAAAGGACAGTTTCATCTTGGGAAGAGGGGCTTTATGTTATAGCAACTCTGGACTGACTGGCAAAGGGAAGAAGGTTTGAGGAGATGAAGATCCGTCAAAGGTCATGTAGACCAACCTGTCAAACAAAACATCGAGCCTCATTTACGGCCCGTGTGGCTTCCACATTCGCTTCCTGAAGCCAAATCCGGCCAGTTTCAACCCGTGGTGCTTTAGCCAAATGGACTATGTATTTGAATTTGAATGATTCCTCCCCAATCCCTAGAGGATTTTTACCTGGCATGCTTATGTGTTTAAGACCTGACCCTCTTCCAGGGAAAGACACTGCTTAAAAGAGAGACAGTGACCAAACTTCCTTATGGAAGGAACGAGGACTGGGCCAAAAGACTCGCGAGGAGGTCAGGAGCTAGAAAGGTAGAAAACAGGATAGGACATGGGAGGGCTAAGTGGACGAGGTCAAGGTGTGTGGCACTAGAGTCTGGACGCTGTGTGCTGGGTCCCCAGATCAAAACTGACCACAACTTTCCTGAACCACCAATGACCTTGGGTGAGTGACACACCCACTCCCCACCACCCGGCAGCCTTCAGTTTCCACGTTTTAAAACGAGTGTGGGCTAATGGCGTCACTATCATCAGATCCAGAGTTCTGATTGCAATTACACAGTTCTCTAGAGGCAGCCGAGAAGGACTTTGTTAGAAGAAAGAGTATTTTTTTTACTCATAGAACCACATATGCTATCCAGAAACTTCTGGGGTTCTTGGATTTTCTTGTGAGAAGTCCCACTATCCAAAGAATAACTCCCAACACCACAGTTTCTTTTAATAAAGAGTTACATCATCTTCCTAGACACTACCACCCACAGCCTCAACACAGATGGGTTATTTGTGAAACCGGAGGCTTTGGATGTCAAGGTCACGCAGAGTGATACGGCATATTCACATTGTGAATGCCTCCTCATGGGAGCGCCCTCATGGAGCCGAGCAGCAGGGTAAGACGCGCTTTCAGTCTGGCAAGGAGATGCCGCCGAACTCCTCAGCTTCACGCCCGTGCCCACTGAAATCGGCCCAGCAATGTTTCACAACACTCCTGTTCACAAACCGTGTAAGAGCAAAAATTAAAGTAGAGTTCTTGGGATGAGCATAAAAATGTGTTTTCTTTTTTAATTTTTAAGGCTTCATGAGGATTTTCAACTGTTTTCCCCCAGAGTCCTGTGCCTTGTTTTCCCCATGTAGAAATGGGAGTAGTGATCAGTAACATTTCTTCCTGAGCCGTAATCCGTGACCTGAAAGAAGAGGCATCCAAAATGTACATAAGTAGGAAAGTGGCACCGAAGATATAAAGCCGCACTGTGAAAAGCATCCTTTTCGAGCGAGCCTGTCCAGAGGTCTTGTAAGAAAGTGTCCCTTGTGTCATGTCTTGGGAGCCACCACCACAGTTGCTGGGAAGGGTTTTCTGGCATTGGCTAGCCTCCGAGGGCCACAGTCAGTAGCCATACAACTGAGTCAGTCTGGATTAAAGTCCAAATCTGTAATTTGAGGATTATCATGTTTTTTATGGGATGACTATGGGGATTAAATAAAACAGCAGTTACTTGTCACATAGTAAGAATAAAAATTAAAAAAACCCTGTTGATGTCTCTATTCCTCCTCTCCTATTCACAGAATGGTTTCATTCATTCAGGTCTTTTTCAAAAATGTAGTTAGTTTATTTGCTTGGGACCTGGAAAACTTAATGTGAGTAGATGAACTGCATTTTTTAATTAACAAATCTATATCAAACATCTATTAAGTTTATGAAACTGTGCTATGTATCATGGGAAATATGGAGTTGGTCCCTTATTCTAAAGGAGCTTAATTGGAATGGCAAAGCAGAAACACATGCATAATTGACTGTAAATGTCTGAAATGGGATATTAAGGAGGGTGCTTTATGGTCATTCAGTGTTCACGGATCAATAGAATGATTGGCATGGCCATGAGCTCCTCGGGGCAGGCACTTTCACATCTTCACCTCTGCATCCTCATGTCTGTGTCTATGACACACAAGGGGCTGTCATGGGATGTGTCTTAGGTAGATGGATGAGTGGATGGATGGATGGATAGAAGGATGGATGGATGGATGGGTGGGTGAAGAGTGTTCTACTTTTTTTGTTGTTGTTGTGACCAGTATTAGGCTCATCAATTCTGTGGGTAAGCCATACAAACGAGGAGATGTGGGGATAGTTGTATCCACTCCGAGATGCCTGAGGCCTCAGCTGGAATACTTGAGTGAAGAGTGGCTCAATGGCTGGAACCATCTGAAGGCTCATTTATTCACACCTGTGGTGCTTGATATTGGCTATAGGCTGTCAATAATGAGGACACCTACATCCTGCCTCTTCATGTGCCCAGACTTTCTCCCAACATGGAGGTTCTAAGGGTGACGGCTTAAGAAAGAGAGTCAGGCAGGGACTATATTCCCTTTATTCACCTAGTGCAGATTCATGCAGTGGCACCTCCACTTCCTATTAGTCAAGGCAGCAGTCACAAATTCTACCCACTTTCCAAGAGAGGGGCTGAAGACCACCTTGTGGTAGAGAGGAACAAGGTTTTGGAAGAGCGTATGGGACTACAAAAGCTTGGCCATTTTGGAAATTTGTTCACAAATAGAACAAACATGATGGATGGATGAATGGATGCTTCTGAATTCAGACTCCCTCAAGTTTGTGCAGAAGTGAGGTCATTGAACAGAAATGTCAACCGAGTTGGGGAAGGGAGGCCTGAGGAATACAATCTGATCAAGATGTTGAAGGCTTAGTAGAATTGGAGGAAATCGGAGGGGTGAAGAACCATGAGAGACTGTGAACTCAGAACAAGGGACTGAGGGTTTTGGAGGGGAGGGGGTGAGGGGATGGGCGAGCCTGGTGGTGGGTATTGAGGAGGGCACGTATTGCATGGAGCACTGGGTGTGGTACATAAACAATGAATCCTGTAACACTGAAAAAATAAAATAAAAGTATTTGGGGAAAAAAAAAAAGAAAATCAAGGGTAAAGGGAATCTCAGGAACTTAGGATCTAAAGAAATGATTCAGGAGAGCACGAGGACAAACAAGATGAATTGGAGAACTGGAATCATGTGAGAAAAATATGGAGGGAGACAAGGCTGGAGGAAGCCTCATGGCCAGTGTCCTTAGCCTTGGAAGCTCCATCCAAAGCTCACCTTGCCACTTCCCATCTACGCGCCTGGGAGACGGTGGGTGGATGGGCACATGGGCCATATTTCATCAAATCAGCAAAACGCACTTGAACAAGGAAGAGAGAAAAGGAATAGACATAGGGGGTTGATTCTTATGACTCTGGGGGACGAGGGAGAAACTACAGAAAAGACAATGACTCCACCACTTTCATTTAAAACAACACTTACACCTTTCTTTCCTGAATGAACCAGAAAAGGACAAGATCTAATATATCCATTTTCTTTTATGTTGGAGGCCGATACAGAGATGGAGAGTGCTCTCTGAGGGGAGTGATGTAAGGTCACTGCATTTACCCAGCTCTGTCCCCTGAGCTTGGGAAGCAGCCTGACATGTGAGGGACTTTTATTTTTCCCTCCGATGCTAATTGAATGTGCAGATAGAGAGGTACCGAAGTGACTACATTAAAATGAAATATGTCCCCCGAGTACGTGCTTCCATCCACGCTCCTGCCCACTGCCCTCCACCCCGGCAGAATGGGAACTTTTTCTGGCCAACAAAGCCCATCTCCCGTTATTATTTCTCTTTGTCTCTTTTCATATCTCCTAATGGAAACATTCCAGTAGCTGCTGGCTAGAAAATTAGCCATCTGAACTCTGATTCTCCCTCTCTCTCATTTTCTTTCTTTCTGTGTCTCTCTCTTCTCATCAGATTAGTGAGAAAATTCAGCATTGAATCTCTTTCAAGCTCTTCGCTCTGCACAGCCTGGTTAACACATGGAAGGGGCTAAGATTAAACCTTAATTTAACTCTGTCTCTCACCCAAACGTCACCAGACTCCTGGCCCAGTTTAACTTTCAATCATTCTCTGAAAAGTCTGGAGGAGTGTGGCTCCACACTGCCCGAGTCTCCAACGTGACCTTCTTTGCCTGGTCAAACGCCTTGTGGTGAAATCCAAGATGGCATTAGGAAGGAGGAGAGTGAGAAGAAATGAATATTTATTGAGTTCCTGGCATATGCCAGGCACTTTAAATGCATTATTCCTTTTGATAGAACAGTCCTACGAAATAAATACATGTTTCTCTATCTTTTTCAGGGAGAAACTGAGGCTTATTGGGGGTCACTATCTTGTCCAAGCCCACCCTGATAATGAGCACTAGTGTCATGAATTTCTAGCAACACTTACTTCTGTACCAGTTTTCCTGGAGGCTGGATTTGCCCCCAGAGTGGCCAGCCACCAACACAAGCACAGTGATCAGAAAACCCCATATTGACTCTTCTGGTCAGTACTGTCATGCTGACCAGTTTCAGGCAGGGAACTGAAGGTCACGAAGGCTCAAGACCTCATCGTCCTTCGCACATTTAGGAAGGCGAAGAATTGAGACTAGAACTCAGCTCTGCCATAGCTCAGAGGTCATGTCTGTTGGAACTAGAATTGTAATTGCGCATATCTTCCCCACGGCCAGCCCCCTGAGAACCCAATCGTGTTCTCTCCATTCCACTTTAGGCCTCTTGGAGTATCTGATATTTCCATTCAAAATTGAAATAAAGAAAACAGGAGGACCAAAATGTCTTCAAAAGGCTTCCTAATAAAACAGAAAGAGTCAGTTGTGGATTTTTGTTGGTTTGTTCCTGCTTTTGAAAAACAGAGAATATAATGTGAACTCTGAGAGTGTCCAGCAAGCCAAGATGGAATGGGAGCCCAGATCAGACCAGCCTCTAGAGTGAGAAAGCCAGTCCTTGGGAGGAAGAACATGGTGCCCAAAAAGATGAGGAGCCAGGTCATAGGCCAAGCAAGACACAGCCACCCAGCAAGGATCAATTTCAGAAAAATTAGCAGGGTGAAATCCAGGGGTAGAGCATATGGTATTCAGAAACCCCAGGGGAGAGACAAGAATTCAACCTTAGGCAAGTCCATTAGCAAGCCCTAGTTATAAGTGTGAAGTATTCACCACAATGCTGTTAAATTGGGTTAGTCATATACATATGAAGAATATATGTATATAAAGATGCTTCCACACAAGGATCATTGAATATATATGTATACGACTCCCACAAGGGACTATTATGTAGCCATTGTAAGTTGTTGAAATAAAATGTATGACAAAAGAAAAGGCTCTTTAGCTCATTATTTTCCTCCCCAATAAATGAGATGATACAAAACTGTTCTCTCTCTGAATAAATTCATCTGTGTAAAAATTTGTAGAATGAACCTGGAGGAAATTGTGCTAAAACATTCATAGCACATGACTCTAGATATAAAATTCGAGGGTCATATTTTTCCTTTTATTTACACTTCTTTTTTTTTTTTTTAATTTTATCTATTTAAAAAAAAAAAAAAAAGAATATATTCCAAGATGAGAGACCTGGGCAGGAGCCTGGAGCAGAGCAGGCTCTCCGCGGAGGTTGGGATCTTGGCCACGTGTGCTTGGTGGATTTGGGCACAAGGAGGCTGGCCAGGCAGGAAGGATAGTCAAGAGACAGGAAGAAGAGGAAACAACTGGTGTTAATGTGTCCTCTGTTCAAGACCTACAAAACATATCATCTCACTCTGTCTTCTCAGTGGCCTTGCTAAGTACGTATGATGATCCCCATTTTACGCATGTGGACTTGCAAGTTCATAAAGATTAAATAACATGCCCCGAGATGCAGTCAGCTCAAACAGTAAAAATAGGTAATATTGATTTAATACCCTTGTGTCACGACAGATGCTGAGAACTTTCTACTCATGTACCAGTTTAGCTCTTGCTACAAACCTATGCGACAGGTACCATAAGTTCCTTGGTCCTATAGGTGGAGAACATGAAGCACATTTGATGCCGAGTCCCACAGGTAATGGGGGTGGAGTTGGTGTTGGGCCATTGAGTCCAGAGAATGCCTCAAACTACTTTGGGATACAACCCACAAGGAATACAGCTGACAAGGGGAGGGTAAGGAGTAGGTGGTCAGCATCTCCAACTAAACACATGCAGAAAATGAAACAAGCAGCAAGCCAACGATCAAGTCTATGTCAATTCAGCTCCATCGCTAATGTATCATGTGACCCATTAGTCCTGTCTGGGATTCTACTTAACTTCCCACATTGTACAGGTGAGTGTGTTTGAAAACCTTGAAGTTGCTTCTAAGCCCACCTCTTAGGCAATGCATCTCTGCACTGGAGGATGTGCCAGCTACCTTTTTCACAGTTACACATAATTTTTCAATATTTTAAATACTTTTACATTGAAATAACATTGGAATCACAAGAAATTGCAAAAATAGTGCAGAGAGTTCCTGTGTACCTGTCACTCTGCTTCCCCACAATGATCACCCAGAAATTGACATTGGCACTGCTAAGTTGTTCTGATTGTACCCCTTTGCACGTGCTCATCTGCTGAACATCCTTGGAAGTCATGAGAGGTCCCTCATGATGTGGAGCCCACTCAGCTGTCCTTCTTTCCTTCCATCAACATTGCCCTCACATTTTACTCTTCCCTCTCCTCCTCCTCCTCCTCCTCCTCCTCCTCCTCCTCCTCCTTCTTCTTCTTCTTCTTCTTCTTCTTCTTCTTCTTCTTCTTCTTCTTCTTCTTCTTCTTCTTCCTTCTTCTTTCTTCTTCTCCTTCTCCTTCTTCTTCTTCTTTTTTTTCTTCTTCTTCTTTTCTCCTCCTCCTCCCCCTCCTTCTTCTTCACATTTTACTGTTTAGCAAACTTGATCTTCTTATGGGTCCCCAACACACAACACCCAGATAGTCTTCCTAGACGTTATTGTCCACCCATGTCTTGGATCGGAAGCTGCCTCCGTGGTGCCTCCTCCCCAAGCCCCTGCCATTTCTCATTGCCTCTGTAATTGCTTGCTCCTGGGCCAGCTCCCTTTGGGAAACCTTCCTACATGGGCAGGGATTCATCTTACTTCCTGTTAATTTCTTTCTTTCTTTTTTTTTTTTAAGATTTTATTTATTTATTTGACAGAGAGAGATCACAAGTAGGCAGAGAGGCAGGCAGAGAGAGAGGGGGAAGCAGGCTCCCCACTGAGCAGAGAGCCCAATGCGGGGCTCAATCCCAGGACCCTGAGATCATGACCTGAGCCGAAGGCAGAGGCTTTAACCCACTGAGCCACCCAGGTGCCCCTTCCTGGTAATTTCTGTGCCTAAATGGTGCTTGAGACCTATTAGAGATGTAACACGTGGTTGTGGGGAGAACTAACAAACGCAACCGGGGATAGTAATGTCTCTTATCGTCACATCTTGAAGTAGCTCTTTGAAAAAAACTTCCTTCACCTTAAAAAACTTTCCACTGAAGGATAATTAATTTATAAATAAAGTAAATAAAATAAATAAATATAAATATAAGTAAATATAAATAAAAAATAAATAAAAATTTATAAATTAATTATAAATAAATTAATTTATAAATAAATTTATAAATGTATAGCGGATGCAGTGAAAAAAAAAGAAGAAGGAAGGGTACATATACTTAAACAATCACCACATTCAAAGCTTTATAGGACAATTCTCCTACTTAGAGAAAGGCAAAACTACTGTGCATATAATTGAATTTAAATGGTGAAAAAAAATTCATTCTCACTATGCATTAGAGACACTATTTTAAAATTATTTCTAATATAAACACTCTCTCCAGCCTTCATTTTTCCCCTTTTTGCTTGTGCTCTTGGCACAAATTACTCTTAAGTTGGGCTGAATAATAAATGAAACAGTCAGTGTTGTTAATGACAAAGTGTAACATTGAGATGATGAGACCTCTTGTTTGCAAAGCTTTTTTCTTCACTTCTTTTTTTTTCCCCAAACATTTCTCCGCGAGGATCACTGGCAAAGTGATTTATATTCAACTGAGTATCTAATTGAAAGACTATGAACCCGTGGAAATGTAGACTAGCAGGTCTGATATCCTAAGGAAAAAAATAAATAAGTAAAACAACCTTCTCTTTGGATAATCGCACTTACCGGTGTATGGCATTCTCTTATTTGGAAAAAGAGCTTCCATTTTATAGCTTATTCAAGTCTCACAAAGATAAGCCCTCAGCTTATTAGAATCCGGCACTGCATTTGGGAAGGGTTTACTTGAGTAGAGGTTAATTTTGCCCTATTACGGTTGCTGAAGTGCAGCGTGCCCTAACATCAATTTCCTGTCAGACACATGTTCGTTGAGATGTGAGGTTCATATATATGAACATCATCCTGGAAAGGACCATCCGTTTTCCCAGGTTGAGATGATCTTGAAGCGGTAAGTAGGATGGGAAGGATCCAGAGTCTGAAGATTGGGAATTTCGCTGAGGTCTGGAGAGCTCTAGAAGTTTCACGCTTGATTCCCACCTGTCGTATTTCCTAGGTTTACACCACCTCCTGGCAAGTTATACATCATGACCTCCCTCAGTGTTGAACTTTTATGGATAATAAAATTAAGACTCTAAATTAGTTCTGAGAACAGTGTACTCAGAAGATATATGTAGATGGACCAAATGCTTGTGTATTCATACTAGAGTTGGGGCAACTCCCACCACAAGTTTGTAAGTCCAAAGACCATAGGAAGAACTTTTAAATGTCTGCCAAACAATGATAGTCAAAATTCGAATTAACTAGCAAACATCCATCCTCTCCATCCCACGCTCTGCTAAGCACTTGAGATGCGCCAACTTCATTAAAAACATCACAACCTCTCAATTAAAGAAGATACACATCTTCCCAATTTTGGGATGAGGGAAAGAAGGCTCAGAGATGGTAAGTATGCTGCCCTTGTTCGGAGTGATATCTAGAAACCAGCAGATCAGGGATTTGAACTCGGGCCAGTCTGACTCATATCCACACTATTGGAGCACATCCACCATTTGTCCCTTTTAGGAGTCACAACATAATCAAATATCTCCAAGAAACATTTCTGTCACCTATGAATGTGTGTTCTCCCATTATGGGACAAGACACAGTAGTTGTTGTTGGAATAATAAATTTGTTTCAACATCTTTCTCTTTTTATATTTTTTAAAAGATTTTATTTATTTATTCATGAAAGAGAGAGATGCAGAGGCAGAGACAGAGGGAGAAGCAAGCTTCCCGTTGAGCAGGGAGCTAGATACTGGACTCGATCCCAGGACCCTGGGATCATGACCTGAGCAAAAGACAGACACTTAACCCACTGAGCCACCCAGACGCCCTCTCTTTTTACCTTTGCTGCTGAAAATCTCCAGGCTAAGTCTACTGCTCAACCACAATAATTTCATCAGCCCTCAAAATAAGTATGCTCTTCTATCCTTCTAAGTGGATTTTAAATTTCTGGTTCTGTTTCCATGGTCTTAAACTATCTTTCATTTTAAGCCCTTCTGGATCACTTTTGAGGAGGTCTGTGCAATTAGAAATCACTTTCAAATCAATGAACCTCATCTTGCTGTAAGGTAAGACTGCTTCATGAGTCAGGAAACAAAGGAAGTTAAGGGACTTACCCAAAACAAAGGAGCGGGCAAATTCTGAAACTGATGCTTTCTAACTTTCCCTATTCCATGTCTAGTGATTATTCCATTTTTTCATGTTGCCTTGTGCATGTGGGGAATATGTACTATTTAAAATTTTAAATTTCCGGAAAGATGGTCACAATAAAAAAGCAGACATTTATCAAGTGTGCTCTAGGCCACGCTCTGCACTAAGTTTTATTTATACGACTTTAATGTTGTCCTTTCAACATCAATGAATTCGTATTAGTTTTCTATTGCCGTGCGTGGTGATGGGTAGTTTCTGTGTCAGCTTGGCTAAGCCCCAGCACCCGGTTATTTAATCAAACATGAATCTAGGTGTTGCTGTGAAGGCCTTTGTAGATGCAGGGAACATGTATAATCAGCTAACTTTAAGTAAAGGAGATTACCCTTGATTATGGGGGTGGGCCTCATCCAAGCAGTTGAAAGGCCTTAATCACTAAAACTAAGGTTTCCTGGAGAAGAAGACACTTAGCTTCAAGATCGCAGCAGTAACTCCTCCTCATTTGCAGTTCTGGCCTGCTCTATGGATTTGGAACTGGCCGGCCCACACAGTCCATGAGCCAGATTCTTAAAATAAATCTGCATCTATTTCTTTAAAAATACACATATATATGTATTTATATTTATATATAAAATATATATGGATTTATATATAAATTTATATTTATATTTAATTTATATATAAATTAAATTATATATATATTATTTATATATATATTTATATGTAATGTCTATATATATTGGGGCACCTGAGAGGTTCAGTCGATTGAGCGTCTGACTCTTGGTTTCGGCCTCAGGTCATGATCTCAGGGTCCTGGGACTGAGCCTCATGTTGGGCTCCACACTCCGCACAGAGTTTGCTTGTCTTTCTCCCTCTGCTCCTCCCCCACTTGTGCACTCACTCTCTCTAAAAAAATAAATAAATAAAATCTTAAAATATATATATATATATATATATATAGTTAATTAATTAATTAATCAACCAGTTATAATTGTACTGTTTCTCTGGAGAACCATAACTCATGCACCGTGTAACAAATCACCCACCATACACCGCGTAGCTTACGCAACACATATTTACGACCTCATAGTTTCTGTGGGCCAACAGTCTAGCACATTTTGGCTGGGTCCCTGGATCAGGGTCTCATGGGGTTGAAATTAAGGTGTTAGCTGGTACATGCCCCTCTGGTGGCTCACCTCTGAAGGCTCTGTTCCCACATCCCCTCAGGTTATTGACAGAACTTGTATCCTTGTGGCTGTGGGACTGAGTCCTCATCGTCCTGCTAACAGCTGGCAAGCTCTCAGCTCCTAGAAGCTGCCCTCAGGTCCTCACCACATGGCCTTCTCCGTAGGCCCTCTCACACTGTAAACCTCTTCCTTCAAGAAGGCCTCAATGTTTTTGACAAGCTCACCTGATTAGATGCGGCCCACCCAGGACAATCTGCTTTTCTCTTCACTCAAAGTTCAGTGATTAGGGACTTAAGTACACCTGCATGATCCCTGCTGCCATATGATCATCATGGGGGGGATAGCTCATCATCGTAAGTCTTGTTCAAACTGAAGGGGAGGGGACTGTGAAGTGTGTACACCAATTTAAATTTAAATTTAATTGTGTGGGCCCCCTTAAAATTCTGCGTACATAAGTATTGCTTGGGAATTTTTTTATTAATCAGTTCCACAAACATGTGATGAACTCCTTCTAGGTTCCAAGGATATTTTTGGACATTAAGGATGCAGAAAACACTTTCTCTGACCCTATCAAGAAAGATAGTCTCACACGAACTTTACATAATGCTCATAATGAAAATATAATTTGTTTCGCTTAGCATAATACACTCTAGTTCCATCCATGTCATTTCAAAGGGCAAGACTGCATTCCTTTTGATGGCCGAGTAATATTTCAGAGAAAGACAAATATCACGATTTCACTCATATGTAGAATTTAAGAAAAAAAAACAACAGATGGACATAAGAGAAGGGAAGGAAAAATAAAATAATTTGAAAACAGAGAGGTAGACAAACCATAAGAGACTCTTAACTATAGGGAACAAACTGAGGGTTGCTGGGGGGAGATTCCTGGGGGGATGGGGTAACTGGGTGATGGGCATTAAGGAGGGCACTTGATGTAATGAGCACTGGGTGTTTTTTGCCAGTGATGAATCACTAAATCCTACCCTTGAAACTAATAATACAATATATGTTAACTAAACTGAATTTAAATAAAATCTAAAAAAATTAAAAATAAAATATAATTTGTAAAGTAATTCAGTAGTAGTCAGAAGGCAAAACCTCGAACTCGTAGATGACAAAAGGAATAAGTCCACCATCTGGAAACTAGGAGGGCTTCATAAAGACAGAATGTTGGAACCAGACTTTTAATGCTAAGAAAGAGTTTTCCAGAAGAAAAAGCTAAGGAAAGGCACTTGAGAGGCAGGCACTGCCAGACCCAATCCTGATGGAATAGTGTTAAATGATCCTTCCCAGGGGCACCTGGGAGGCTCAGTCTCTTAGGTGTCTGACTCTTGATTTTGGCTCTGGTCAAGCTCTGCATTAGTCTCCCCACTGGGCATGAAGCCTGCTTAAGATTCTCTCCCTCTGTCCCCATCTCTCTTGCTCACAAAAAAAAAAAAAAAAAAAAAAAAAAAAAAAATCCTTCCCACCAGGAGAAGAGGGAAGAAGGAGTATTTCTTGGTACTATTCCAAGAACTTGCAGCCTATGGGAGGCTGGTCATAGAGGAGAGTTCCAGGAATTTAGGAAATGTTCTAATATTGTATTCCCTGTTTCAAAGGTGACAGGGTATGAGAATATATAAAGACGCTTAATCAGTTTAGAAGGATTTGAGAAAATGAGATTCTGATCACTTTAACACATTATTCTTTCTCACTTTAAAAAAAGTAAATCTTAGAAAATTTTTAAAAAAACGTATATTTTCTTTTTGGAAAATTCAGGACATACTAAGAAATATGAACACAAAAAGAATAAAAAACACATCTGGCTGAATCCTCACAGATACACGATAAAGTTTTGCTATATAAACTTTCATATAAGTAATGTACAGATTAATGTAAAGACAAATAATTATGTAGAGAAAATTCAACAGTAAGACTCATGATATTTTTCTCTAAATCTAATAGAAACATGTTCCTGCATCACTGAATGTTCTTTCACGTATTATTTTCAGTGGCTGCTCAGTACTTCATTGTATCAGGATACCACAATTTATTTTAGACAATGTCTTATTATTAGCCATGAAATCTGTCCTTTATTCAACATTATTAATATAATCGGCATAGCCATGCTTCAAAAGTTTGTGAATCCAAAACTGGCGTCATAGGTCATCAATATCCAAACCGATGTGTCAACCCCAACCTGTGGATAGAGGATCCAGGTGTACCCTCAAAATGCCTGTATTTCTTGACTGTTCAGAGTCTCCAGGCCCCCGTGCTCTATGTCTACAGGAGCACAGACTGTGTTTGTGTAATTTAGCCTCTTCATGAAACCATCCTCCTGTGTTTGCGGGCTGAGTCCCTCAACAATGAGGGACTCCTGAGAGCAGTGTCACCTACGGTCATGCTGCCTTGGCGATCCCTACCACGTCCAAACCTGCTCTGCGTACTCCTTCTCACTGTGCCAGAGCCCAGACCCTTCCAAGTGCATTTCTCCTTTGCCAGCCAGGTCCCCACCAGATTCTGCTGAGAACGGATGCTGACGGAGCCCACAGGGAAGATGAGGGACAGAAAACCTGCTTCTTCTCTTTCTCCTTGTTGTTGCTGTCATACGCCACCTCTGCAATGGCTCCTCTGCAATGGCTCCTCAGCCCGGCAGCGGAAGATGGTTCCTACACCCAGACTCGTTTTCCTCCCAGCACTTCCGAATCTGTTGTCTCAGTCCTCCTCAGTGATACCAGCACCAGCCAGGCAGTGCCCTTGCCCAGAATCGGGGGCCCCTGGGTCCTCCTCTGAGCCCAGAAGTGCCAGGACCATTCTGACATTCCTTGTTCCAGTCCTGAGATTCTAAAATTCAATTTCTTCCTTTTGTTTTCTTCGATCTTGGAATAGTAGCTGCTCCCAGTAGTTACGATCCTTGTGTTAGCTTAGTAGTCCCTCTTTTTTCAGTTCTTCGGTTCCTGTTTAACTAGTTACTTATAATATGCTCTCTTAAAATAAAGGCCATGAACAGATACACCTAAATACTCATGTTCAATACACTTCAATACTCATGCAATAGCTCCCATTCCTTATTATATATACATAGTACAGAAAATGCTTTCACCTCTGGCAAAACTTTATAGAAATTTGGTGAATGAAAGAAAGGACGTATAAAAGAAAGTCTAACTTATGTCCAGTATTAAAACGGAGAGAATGTTAAGACTGCCTCTATTTCACAGTGTACCGTGAGCTCTTCTACCCTCCTTCATTCCGGCTAAGTTTCCCCACACTGACCTCATTTCTTACCCTAAGATCAGTCTCTTTTTAGGATGATCGCCAGTGGGAAAGTCTCATATTTCAGAACAAAATCCACTTCCACCCTAAAGTGTGTACATGCGTGTATGTATTTTTGCATCTTGTAGACTTACATTCAAATCACAACACAGCGCTGGTCATTACAAAAGTTAACTGGTACCAGACTAGCCCGTAATGCCACAGAAACCATAAAACTGGACAAACTGAATTGATTTCCAACATTGAACAACACACAGCATAGGACTGTGATTTCTGGATGAAAGAAAGTATGTGAAATGAGATCTGTTACTGCCCCGAATTTCTCCTTGAAGTCATCTTTGGACAACAGGGGGAAAAATCTGGAAATAAAATGAAGCACAGTGGTTTTGCGACCTAAGGAAACTGATATCAAAATTCAGGGCTAGAATTTGAGGTACAAAAAAAACTCAGGAGAAGCAGCTTAACAGAGAATAAGAGAATTATTGTTAATAATAATTAATAAATATGCAGGGGGTACCCTGGAGTCTGGGGACAAACGAGGCTGCGCAGGAGAAGATCCTGTGTAGCTGTAAGAAAAATGGGGAGTCATAAGCAGAGCAGAACTGCGGAGGCCTGGCTTGCCAGAGTGGAAAACATTCACTCAACACCCAAATATCCGGTTGGGATTCCAGTAGACCTTGCCTGAGGTGTAGAGATACTCCAACCCTGGAGAAAGAACTCCTTTAGACTGGTGGTTCTTGGAGGACATTTGACAAACTCTGAAGACTTTTTTAAAAAGATTTATTTATTTTAGAGAGACAGAGAGAGAATGAGCATGAGCAGGGTGAGGGGCAGAGGGAGAGGGAGAGAGAGCACCTCAAGCAGACTCCCTGCTGCAGAGCCCGAGGTGGGGCTCGATCTCACAACCCTGAGATCATGACCTGAGCTGAAATCAAGAGTTGTCTGCTTAACCAACTGAGCCACCCAGGCGCCCTGAAGACATTTTGACAATCATGACTAAGTGTTACCCTCTAGTGTGTAGAAGCCCAGGATGGTAATAAATGGGTTACACTGTATAAGACTGTCCCCTGCAATGAAGAATTGGAGCACGTTTTATTTTATATTTTTTTTTGGAAAAATTATGGCTGAATTTTTTTTTCAAATTTGAGAAATATATATAAACTCATAGGTCCAAGAAGCGTAGCAAAACCCAACTAGAATAATTATAAAGAAATCTATTCCTAGGCCCACTATAATAAAATTACACAAAAACCAAAGGCGAAACAAAAACTGTAAAAGCTTCCAGAGAAAAAGCAATATCGTGTATAGGAAACAGTTCTAAAACTGACGGGTGACTTTTGATCTGAAACGATGCAGTCATAAGTCAATTGTATCATACCTGCAAAGTAGTGAAAAAATATTTTAATCCTCAACAACCTAGAATTATGCATCCTACTAAAAGATGCCTCAGATATGAAAGAAAAATAAAAATATTTCAGGCAAAGTCAGTAAGACTACAGAAGATTTGAATGATGTTATAAACCAAATTGACCCACAGAACATTTAGAGTACACAACACGGTCTTACCACTGAAGACTCTATTCTGGGTTACACATCAAGCCTCAATAATTTTAAAAACAGAAATTAGAAAGCAATAACAAAATATATACCTGAGAATTTCCAAGTTAACCCGCATATTTTCTATAGACTATATATCAAGGAAAAAAATCAGAAAAGATATTAAAATATATTTTGAATAGAGGAAGAGATAAAATGCTGTTAATGACACATTTCAAGATGCAGCTAAAGCACCATGCAGAGAGAAATTTGACATTATATGTGATTAAAGTAAAAGAGGAGAAATATTTAAGACCATTGGTGTATGTCTGCACTTTATGAAACTAGAAAAAAAGGAAATTAAACCTAAAGTCAGGAGAACAACAGAAGTAAAGATAAAAGCAAAAACCAATGATACGGAGGCCAAAAAAATAAAGAAAACCAAAAGTTGATTTCTTGAAAAGATAAATAAAATGTAAAACCTCTCATTAAACTGACCAACAAAGGAAGATAGAAAACATAACTTGCTCATGTCAAGGATAAAAAAGGGGGGCACACTACAAATAAACTCAGATTAAAGAGACATCACCTCAGAAGATTGAAAGGTTCATGAAAGAATATAACAAATACATCGTCACGTTAATGAACCTGAAAACTTAAATGGACACAAATTAGCAAAACCAGCACATATCACAGGAATTATGACTAGACCTATATTTATTAAGAAAAAGTAGTTTTTATTTAACAGCTTTCAAAGAAAGCTCTAGGTCCACGTGGCATTATTGGTGAATTCTATCAAATCTTTGAAATAATAATAATAACCATCTTATGAAAACTCTTTCAGAAAAATACAGGAGGGGATGCCTGGGTGGCTCAGTTGGCTAAGTGTCTGACTTTTGATTTTGACTCAGGTCATGATGTCAGGGTTGTGAAATCATTGGGCTCCATGCCAAGAGTCTGCTTGAGATTCTTTCTCTCCCTCTGCACCTCTCTGCTGTGCTCCTCCATCAAATAAATAAATAAGTCTTTAAAAAAAGAAAATATAGGAGAAAGCAATAACTTAATTCATTTTGGGAGGTTGGCATTATTATGAAACCAAAACTAACACAAGAAAAGCAAAATTTAAGTCCAATATCCCTCATCATCATATATGAAAATGTTATTAACAGAAATTTTGCAAATCAAACCAGCAAAGCAGGAGGGTGTTAAGATATCATAACTAAGTATGTGTATCCCAGAAACGCTAAGATACAGCATTAACACCTAGTTAGCTTGACATTTAAAAAAAAATCAACATATTTTACCATCTTAACAGAAAAAAAAGAAAAAAAAATCATCCAACTCAACAGATGAAGAAAATATACTTACCAAAATTTAATACTTAATCATTATAGATTTCTCAGCAAAGCAAGAACCAAAGATAACTTTATCAATCACGGAGGGCTTCATGAAAAGCCACAGCTAATATTGCATTTTTATGCTGAAAGATTAACTTGAATGACCTTTGGATCAGGCAAGGATGTTTACTTGTAGCATTATTTAACATTCCGGAGTCTCCAGCTAGAGCAACATAACAGCAAATACTTTAAAAAGAAACAAAGATTGGAAAGGAAGAAGTAACATTGTCTCATTTGCAGATGGCAAAGTTATGTACATAAGCATTTAAATCTTTGAAGAACATACACACCATCAGATTTTCTATTATCACCTTTGGTGCCGCCATTTATCAACAAACTATTGCTCCCAGTGTTCATTAACTGTTTTAGCCATTGGCTCCAGTCATCATTCTCCAGTCATCAGCTTCACCACCCATGGTACTGACCTATCTAACACCAACACCTCTTGTTCCTTGCATATCTGTAGGGTTAAGATGAAGGTCATGAGCATTACCTGGGAACCTGCCAGGGATGCCGCTCTTCAGGATCTACCTTGAGCCTCTTGAATCAGAAACTCTTGGGGAATGGAGTCCATAATCTGTACATGAACATGCAGTCTGGATGCTCACCGAAGTCTGAGAAAGACTGCTTCAAGGGTCTTACCCTTCAACCTACCTCGGGTATCCACGCGCATGGTCCTATCTTCAAACCGTCATCTCCAATGACTCTGCCATCTCTGAGACTGAGCTTCAGCCAGTCAACACACTCTGACTCTAACCTCCAAGCTTCTGGATCCCTCCAATCCTCCCAGTCCAGAATTTCTGCAGTCTCATTGGGACCTCCAGCCCATCAATCCTACCACTTTCTCAGTATCTGTCACCCTTGGCAGTCATTAAAACTCTTTCACAAACTTCTGAGTCTTCTCCTTTCCCAAACATGTTAGAACTGCTCCTTCACCACCTCCTGAAATTGGGTGAAGCCTTGTGATTTGCTTCGGTAAGTGAAATCTGAGCAGAAGTGACATGTGAATTTCAGTTGCCAGCGTGACTCCCTGACCCCCTCTCCTCATTGCTGTGACTGTGGGACCCAATGCCAAGACGGAGCCTTCACCAGCCCAGCCCCTTGAGGGACCACAACGAACAGAGGCCATATCCATCCTGCAGGAGAAATACAGTTTTGCTGTGATAGGTCATTGAGATTTGGGGCTTGTTCCTTATTCCAGGGTAATCTAGATCCTTCTGATGAATACAATCTCCCACTGTGTACAGTTTCCCTGACCATGACCATCATCATCTCTAGAAAACAGACTCCATTTCTTTGAGTATTCTCTACTCATCAATCTTTCCTAGGAACCTCACCTATTCCCTCAAATCTGGTGTCTCGGTCAGGGTTTTCCAGAGAAATAGAACCAATAGGATGTGTATATAGATAGAATTATTCAAAAAACTTGGCTCACGTGGTTTTGGAGGATGTCAAGTTCAAAATCTCCATGGTAGAACAGAAAACTGGATACCCAGGGAAGAGTGGCACTTGGAGTCCAATGATGACTCGTTGGCAGAATTCCCTTTTCTTTCAGGGAGGTCAGTTTTGTTTTGTTTTGTTCTCTTAAGTTCTTCACTGATTTCACAAGGCCCACCCACATTATGGAGGATTATCTGCTTTACTGAAGGTCTACTGATTCAAATCCAATCTCATCTAAAAAAATACCTTCTGAGAAACATCTAGAATAATGTTTGATCAAACATGTGGGTACTGTGGCGTAGCCAGGTTGACGCAAAATTAATCATCACACCTGATTATACCCACTGTCCACTTTGCATCTGCCCCCAAGATGCTGATTGTGGCTGGAGAATATTGTAAACCAGGGCTGAGTGGATGCATTTTAACAAGTGGCCACACAACTGAAATAGGCATTAATCCAACTAGACAATCCTTCTACATCCTCTAAGCAAATTTACCTTCCCAGCTCTAGAGATGATGGCTTAACGGCTTCTCTTTCCTCAATACCACCCTACCCCAACCATATTCTCTACTGATGACCTCACCTTACATTTCAAAAAAGATTGATGGTATCAGATAGAAACTCTCCATCTTAATTTCTCCAGAGACACTGGCCTGCCCGTGTCTCCTTCCACAGTCCCTGGCTCCCTTATTTAATGGAAGGGGCAACCATCTCACCCCTAAAACTAACTCTTCTTCTTTGCTTCTTGCCCCATGTGTTCCTGAGTTCTCAAGGACTCTTCCTACCAGTTTCCCTCATTCTATTCAGCACTATCTTCCTCTCTACCAGATCATTCTCATAAGCCTGGAAATTTGCCATCAGATATCCATCCAAAATTAATTCTCCCATTCCCCACCCCACCCCGCAGCTACCTGCCCTTTCTCTATGGATGTTCACAGCAACACTCCCTCTGAGAGTTTCCACGGTGAAGCTGCACTTACCCCTCTCCCTCATTCACCTTTCACCTCGTCTGCTGGGCCCCTGAGACCATCCTAGCTGAGCACCATGATTTCCTGTTTGTTTCTTCTTTAGAGAAATTCCTATGTATACATGTATCTATTTACTCACTCCGGGGTGGGCTCACCTGTTTATTATCTATCTCAGCCCTCTAGAACATAAACGAATTGAGGGCAGGTCGTCAGGCCCTAATCCTAGCCTCTGCCTGCCTATCACCATCTGAACACCGTGCAGCTTTATGGCCGCTCTTTCCAAGCAAACTGCGGCAGGCTCGAATCCCTACCTAGAGGGGAAATGGGGCTATCTATAAAGGAGCCTCGGAGCCCGCAGAAATGCAGTTCTGGCTAAAAACGGCACTTAACAATTTACATAACAAAGCAGGGCGCTTAACTTCTGCGTCTAACACACCTGCATTCTCAGATTTGCCTGGGAACACTGGGGAGGGCATTTGCTTAATATCCTTCACCTTGGGGGGGACTGCTTCTAAGTAGAGAATCGCCTCCACCGGAGGCCACCTCTGGTCTCCAGCTCTCAGGGAGGGAAAGCCGCCCGTACCTTTGAAAAGAGAGAACTGTTTTGGTTCTGTCTTTGCATTCCTGTTGTAGGTTTGGTTTTTGTTTTTGGCTACCCCTACCCATCAAGGTTAAAAAACAAACAAACAAAAAACTGGGGGGGGGGATCCATCTTCCTGGTTCTAGGCATGGTACCCTAAAGCTAAACATTCCGCACATTTATGTCGTTTCCTTGGGATAATATTCCAGATGCAGGTCTGCAGAGTCCAAGGATACGCACAATTTTAAGGGTTTTGAACAAGAATGCCAAATCGCCCTCCAGAAAAGCAGAAAACACTTTCTCCTCTCCCAAGCCAGGACTCAGAGGCCCAGCGTCCCGTGGCCTCGCTTGCACGGCACATTCTTCTTCTCCAGCTTTCCAATTTGAACCCCAGGGTGCTCTTCCCTTCGCAGGGGAGGAGCAGAGTTGGCTGGCGCTGGCTCCCTCATTTCCACAGGTGCTAAAACCCTTCGTAACACGCCGATCACGCCACGGGCACGCATTTGGAGGAAGGCAACCCAACTCGCCTCTCCCCCTGCCTTGCCAGGGCTCTGGGTACCTTGCGAAGCCAAGGGAGCTCCCTTCTTGGAACGGAAGAGGTTGGGAGGCACGGTCTGCACCCCCCAGGGTCCCTGACCCACCACCCTCTCCACATCCTCCCAGCTGCCCCCACAATAATGGACACATTTTCAGCTTTCTCAGGTCAGGCAACTTATCAAAGAGAACTCGAGGGTCTCATGCAGAGCTGCAAGTGAATCTTAGCGGCTTACTGCAAAGTACATCACACAGGGACTCGTGTTCCATTTTCATGGATTATGGCCTCTGCCAGACCCTGGGAAATGAAGTTAGCATCCAACGCACGCAGGGCTCTGCTGAGCTGGGGAAACTTTCAGTGGCAAACAGATTTTCTGCTTTTATTTCCCTCACAGTTTTGTTATTATTTTGAAGAAGATGATGGAATACACAAGGCATCATGGCCCGAATCAACAGGGCTAAGTAGAGCAATGTAACCACGTAACCAACGTAACCAATGCATGTGGCCATTAGCTGTGGGGCGAAGAAGGGGGTGGAGACGGGGCATCGAATGGGTGAGAACTTGCGTGGCCAGCCCTGTGAGCAGGTGGCCACCGATGGAGCGCAGTGCACACCACACACGGCCGGGGCTTCTGCAAGCATTGCTGTGAGCATCGTTCACCATCGGCACCCACACAGTGCAGAGGAAGAGACTAAGACCCAGAGAAGAAAACATCCAGATCTAAGTCCGCACTCTTCAGAGTGGTGTTCAAGGGTCACCAGCCGGGCCGTCTGTGGGAAATGCTGAGCCCCAGACAGAGAATCGGAATCTGAATTTTAACAGGATCCCTGGGAGATTCGTGAGCACGCTGGAGTTTGCAAAACAGTATTTAGTCACACAGCCAGTCAGGAGAGCACCTGGGATTTGAACACCCGTCTCAAAAGTGCCCAAAGCCTATCTGTGTTTCTATGATACGGGCCTGTTTTCCT
The DNA here is from genome assembly GCA_028534135.1 of Potos flavus. Classification (NCBI taxonomy): domain Eukaryota; kingdom Metazoa; phylum Chordata; class Mammalia; order Carnivora; family Procyonidae; genus Potos; species Potos flavus. The sequence goes on from CM052896.1 coordinate 121,223,426, forward strand.
AGAGTCGAAAAATAGAGAAAGAAATGCTCCGGCTTCTAGCAGGGAGCTCTTATTATATGCCGGTATGACCGTTATCTTGCTGGTGTGTGTGCCTGGGTGCGGATGGTTTATTCCCGGTCTATTAGCACAGGAATTCAGCTACTGATGTAGCAATATCTCTGCTGTAATAGGTACAAAAATAAAGGTGTTTTCATGAATAGAGAATGTCTGTCATATGCTCATCTGTAACACTAAAGGAGTATTTACCTATCATTAAGATATGAATGGTTTATCTCGTACTATTTTGCGCGTCGCAGAAATCGTATTAAACGTGCAGACTATTACGCTGTTGGACCATTGAGTTGTGTTCCAATCTTATGTGATATAATACAAATGATGAAAAATAAATCCAAGGCAATTTGTCAAGCAACCTCCCAACCTCACTTCCTCAGTTTGGGAGGAAGGAACTCAATCCAGAAAGCTGTGTGCCGCTCGGGTCTTCTTCAGTGTCTGTGCCTCGCTCATTGGATTTTGTAGCACAGGGTTAGAGTGAATATTTAGAAAACCTTTGCTGTTTATAAAAAATAATTTTCTCTGTGATGGCACACTCACACGACAATCCTGCGAGGCTTCCCGGACACTGAGTCATTGTGCACCTCCCAGTGTACTTGCTTCCCGACCCTCCAAGCTCCTCCCCAGCATTCCCCTTTCTTCTGCATGGCCACACTCCAGTTTTGCAAGGTTTAATAAAGAGAGTTCCACTATGAATTCTGCCCTGTCTTTTTGTCTGCCTGTTTTATTTATTTTCGACTTTTAATGCATTAGTATTCACTTACAGAAACACTAGAAAGCAATCTCTCTTCTTTAATAATGAATACACTCGGCATGGAAATGTGGGTGCCTTATTCTCCATATACTCTAATAACTAAAAAAGGAGACAAGAGATAAGTTCTCTTTTACTGAACAATTTCTAGGTACCGTAGTAGTATACACACATCTTACACACACACACACACACACACACACACACACTCATAGAACTTTACTGAGCCCACAAACAACACTTGGACGTTGGTATTAAGAGACTCACTTTGCAGTTAAGAAAACTAATGCTCACATTCCACTAATAAAACATAGGTTAAAATCCTCTAGTATGATCTTTTTAATGTGTATATCAATAGCCCTCAGGAAATTGTTATTCCTCTCCCCATAGAAAGAGGGAATGTTCTTTACTGAAACCAATACTCATGTGCCTTTATTTTTATTTATTTATTCATTTTGGCCAGTCTCACACCAAGATATAACTAAATTATGGATTCACGAGCATTTCTATCCGTGATGAATACAAATGGGCTCTTCAAGACTTTTCAGATGCTCACGTTGAAAAAAAGGGGGGAGGGGCGTGGAATTCTATCCAGAGCGTATCATTTTGAATTTGACTTATTGTAATTGTCTTCTTATTGATTATAAAATTATAGAGTGTCGTCAGCTCCTAGAAAATTAGAGACATGCAGGGATGACGAGCAGCCCTTGAGCAGACGAACCCCGCCAGTGAGCAGGTGGGCACGAGTGTTTACATGATGAACTCTTGGGATATGAAGCAACAAGGTTTTCCTCCTCCATCAAGAGAAAAACTGATGGGCCATCCACAACAGGAGGAAGGGCTGTAGCTGCTACCTACTCGCAGGACGGAAATGTGACTCGCGGACCAGAATTTCTAAGAATCCTAGATGTCCAAGTCTGGGGAAGGTAGGCAGCATGGGACGACTCGGGCTCCCGGGGAATGAAATGGTCTTGATTTGTAGAATTTGTTGATTTCTGTCGTGTAAACACTTCCACCAGGGCCAATTTTAAGCCATCAGGGGATGCCACTGAGGCAGATTTGGTGGGACCTGGGCCCCAGGAGCCCCCATGAGCTTTTGCGTGGTGCGTATGGCCTCCTGCATACCACAGGTTTGGGGGGTCTCTATACCACTTTACTGGGTTGCACCTTGTGGTAGTTCGGAGGTCCTCCAGGAAAAAGACACCAAAACTGAGTCTGAACTGTAAGAGGTTTCCCGGGGGGGGGGGGGGCAGACCTGTGAGTGACAAAGGGGGAGCAGCAGGACTGGCAGAGGGAGGTATTCAGACTGAGCTGTGGGAAGGAGGGTGGGTCTACAAAAGCCTCTGACTGCAGAACTTTCTTTGTAAGCACAGAGCAATGACTGTTAGATTGTCAGATCTTGCCTTCTAAAGGCAAGGAGAAATGACTTGACTTCCCTAACTGCAATTTCTTCCTCTACAATGTGGATGTAATAATCAAGTGATGATTGGGAATTGGGATTTTATTCTAATCTATTTTTTTTTTCCTGCTGACTATAACTAGATTACAGGGGTCCTTGTTGGCTAGTCAATTGTTGCCTGTTGACAACAAAGCCATATCATAATCTTCTGTTCCCCAGACGCATTCAGTGCATCGGATTAAGCAACAGATTCCTAAACCCGCATGTTTTTCCTGGAGGTTGTTGGCCCGAGAAACTCAGAACTGCACCAAGAATAAAACAAACGTAAAGTTTAGAAAGATCGTCTAGGATGTTAATACAGATGTAGTAGAAACTCTATGCTCCTTGGAGTCAAACTGAGCCTATTACTTAAACTGCCTGAGGCCATGCCCCTCTGTTAATCTATTACACTGCCCGTGAACTGCTTCCTTGCAAGAAATAAGGACACTTCATGGTGTATGAAGAGCGGGGTGCCTTTTGCCTCTGTTAATCCCATTGTTCAGATTCTGTGCTGCCGACACAGTGCAAAATGCTGGCATGCTTTCTACCAAGATGTTCTTTACAGGATGGTGTATTATAGATAAAAATATAATTTAGAAACTACTTGGAGGACACTTCAGTTGTTTAATAAGAGAGAAACACAAAGAATGTATCGATAGTTTCTCAATACCGGTTGCATATCAGGGACATATAGGAACTTAAAAAAATCCCGAGGACTGCGTTCTATCCCAGAGATCCTGAATGAATTGGTCAGGGGTGTGGTACCCAGTCACCTGAGTTTTGCAAAAACCATCCCCCTCATTTCAAGGCGCAATGTCCCAAATATAAGGGAAAGTTTTAAAATCATAAAAATAAGATTACTGAGCATTTAAAGTAACATATGAAACACTTACATTAGCTAAGACAGTAAGGAACACCAGTAATGTGGAGTGACATGCATGGAGAAAAGATGGGAAGGCTGTATAATACAAGGTAACATACTATTTCTAAGCAGTAAGGTTCTTTTTTCTTTTTTTACCTTTACAGGAGAAAATTTATTTTTATTTCATTTTTTTTATTTGCGTGTGGTTGACACATTCTTTTTGTTTTGTTTTGTTTTGAAGTAAACTCTACCTGCAATGTGGGGCTCGAACTCACAACCCCCCAGATCAACAGTCGCACATCCCACCGACTGAGCCAGCCAGGGACTCCTAGATGACATGGTCCTAATGTTTTCTTTTTCTACTTATTTTTTCTAAACTTGGAAAATGTTCTCCCATGAGTGTGCATGACCGTCATAATGATCATAAGGAAAAAAGTGTGTCCAGAATTTATGATCAGCTGTAGGCAGAGAACCCCACTGCATATTAAAAGACCAGGTCAAGGGACTGTCCTCTCTACTCATCTGCCACCCTGGTTATGAGCCATTCATCTGCATCTGACAGCTCTTCCAGAATAGGGACCGTGCCTTTTTTTGTCGTTATATCCTCCTCTCCTAGTACAGAGCTTGGTGTACAGGTGGAACTTAATAACTGTTTGTTACATGAATCAAGAAACACTTACCTGGCATTTAAATGATATTTCAGTTGACGTGCCATCATTTCCTAACTGGGAGATAGCAAACACTCCAGACCTTCTTTTGCAGGGCTGTGTGTTCCTAGCTGCAAGATTCTGATACACTGAGCCTGCTTATTCATTCTATCGGTTCGAGCGTGATTTTTAATGCGTCTATAAAGAGAGGGTTTCGAGTTCAATCGCAGCGTCATCTCCCGCACGCACACCCTTATTTCTGACCGTACTTTCCTCCTGGTGGCTCAGCCTGGTTTTTATGACCCTTCCACACATAATAAAGCATCCAAACAACTTTTTCACGTCATCTTCAATGAATTCAGAGAATGCAACAGTTTGTACCCTCCTCTGTGCACGCTTTATGGCTCCCGCTTTCACTCTACAAGGCTGAAGCGAGTCAGGTGATAAATACTTGTCCTGCGATGCTCAGTGTGATAAACTGGTTCCTTCCAGGACCCACTCGCCCCTCATAACTTACTCAGCTGGAGAAAGAGCGCTCCGACAGGTCTTGGTTTTATTTTTCTCCTTAATGCTACCAAATTCCCCAGTGCCGAGATTTCCGCCTGTCACCCCACCGAGTCAACTCCTGTGTGATTAAACTTCCAGTAAGAACACACACCCCTTTTGTCATAGAACGATTAT
>CM052896.1:121228355-121270321 GCA_028534135.1 Potos flavus
ACTTGATGATGACCTTGGTCACATCACATCGTCTCTTAAAATCTCCATTCCTCATCTGTAACAGTGCTTACCTGCAGAGGCGTGAGGAGTGCACAAGATAAGGTACATGAAATCCTTAGCATTTCGTTTCACATACAGTCTCCGTCCATCCATCCGTCTACCCCTCTAACCAGCCAGTCAGCCAGCCGGCTATCCATCCATCCATCCATCCATCCATCCATCCATCCATCCATCCAGCACGTATTCATTGAGCTAGGCAATGTTTGAAAAAATGCAGGCAATTTAGAAAGCAAACAAATAAAAACTGGATCATTTCAGAAAATGACAAGTACTAAGATAAAACACAAATACACACAGTCACAGGGTAATGTGCAATTGAGCCTTGAGGCCCTGAAAAAAAGAGATCAGGAGAAATGTATGCAGGAGCCATAGGTGACCTTTACTGATGAATAAGGAGTAGGGGCATTTGCTGCTTTATCACGTTTGTGTTAAATATGAAGAAAGTCACCCCAAATTCATTCTCTGTACCCTTGAAAGAGATACTTGGCCTTGCCGGTCTTGGTGCTCTCAGCTGTAGAAAGGAAGAGCTGGTCAGGATTGCCTGCACACTATGCTAACAGTCACCATCCCACCCCCACCAGTCACCTCCCTCTGCAGCTGGTTCCAGCCCAGCCCTGTCCCGAGATCGGGTTCCACAGCTATCTCTGGCATCATGAGACCCTTCCACAATGTGGTCAGTCGAAAAAAGACCCTCCCCTGCAAATGTCTAGGTGTTAATACCTGGAACCCATAGACACGTTACTTTACATGGCAGAGGGGACTCCGCAAACATGATGAAATTAAAGATCTTGAGATGAGATTATCCTGGTTTATCCAGATGAGTTCAATCAGAGAAGGCCAGGAGGGTCAGAATGCGAGTAGCAACTGTGAAGACGAAAGCAGGAAGAGAGATTTGAAGATGTTACACTGCTGGCTTTCAAGGTGGAGGAAGAGGCCTTGAGCTGAGGATGTGGATGCCCCCAGAAAGCTGGAAGGTTTGAGGAAATAGATTCCCCCCTAGAGCCTCCAGAAAGAACGTAGCCCTGCCAACATCCTGATTTTAGCTCAGTAAGACCCATACTGGACTTTAAAAAATATATATATTATATTAAATATTAAATATTAAATATTTATTTATTAAATATTAAATATTTATTTATTTAATATTAAATATTTGTATATTTATTTTATATAGAGAGAAAGAGACCATGTGCACCTGTTCCTGAGTCGGGGGAGGGGCAGAGGGAGAGGAAGACAGAGAAATCTCGAGCAGACTCCCCACTGAGCGCAGAGCCAAGGAGGGCAGGGAATCCAGAGCCGGACACTTAACTCACTGAGCCACCCACGTGCCCCTGACCTTTACAATTTTAATAAGTTTGTGTTGTTTTACAACGGTAAGTCTGTAGTAATCTGTTACAGAACCCACAGGAAATTAATGTAGAGAAAGTTTTGGAAGAAATAATACAGATTCACAGAATCAGACCCACTGCCCTCGAGGTATACCCATGTCACTGCAGATGGCAGGATTTCCTTCTTTCTCGTGGCTAAATAATATTCTATTGAATATACACACCACATCTTCTTTATCCATTCAACCATGGACAGACAGCTTGTTTGTTTCTGTATCTTGGCTATTGTAAATAATGCTGCAATGAACATGGGAATGCAACTGTCTTTTCAATATACTGATTTCATTTACTTTGGAAATACGCCCAGAGTTGGAATTGCTGGTCATATGGCAGCGGTATTTTTTAAATTTTTTGGGGAAACTCCATGCTGTTTTCCACAGTGGCTGCATCAATTTGCAGTCCCACCAACATGCATCAGGATCCCTTTCTCTCCACATTCTCACCAACACTTGTCTCTTGTCTTTTTGATGATGGTCATTCCAACAGGTGTGAAGTGATATCCATTGTGGTTTTGATTTGAATTTCCTTGATGGTGAGTGTGATGTGGGGCACCTTTTCACGTACTCATTGGCCATTGCTTGTCTTCTTTGCAAAAATGTCTATTTAATTTTCTGCTCATTTTTAATCAGATTGTTGCTGTTGTTGCTTTTGCTACTGAGTCGTATGTGTTCTTTATATATTTTGAATATTAATCCCTTATCAGATACATGATTTGTAAATGTTTTCTCCCATTCCCTAAGTTGCCTTTTAATTTTGCTAATCATTTCTTCTGCTGGGCAAAAGATTTTTAGTTATTCTAAGTGAAATAAGTCAGATAGAGAAAGATACATGCTATATGATATCACTTATATGTGAAATAGAAAAATGTCAAACTCACAGAGACAGAACAAAATGGTGGTTACCAGGGGGTGGGGAAGTGGAGACGTGTTGGTCAAAGGGGACAAACTTCCAGTTATAAAACATATCAATTCTGAAGATCTAACGTGCAACATGGTGATTATAGTTAATAATACTGTATTATACACTTGAAAATTTCTAAGAGAGTCGATCTTAAATGTTCTCTCTACAAAAAGTAATTACGCGACATGATGGACGTATTCTCTCATGCTAGGGTGGTAACCATTTTGCGATATATAGGTCTATCAAGTCAACATGCTGTGCACCTTGAATTTACAGTGTTGTATGTCACTTATGTCTCAGTAAAGCTGGACAAAAATAAAATAATAAAAACCACCTACTGTGTGACAAACACTGTACTGGGCAGTTTTGCATATTATGTTTTTTTTTTAATTTATTTAAAACACTTCATTGAGATAACTCTATTTCTTCCTATTTTAGAGATGAAACATCTGATGCTCAGGGAGGTAAAGTGTTTAGCAAAGGTCACACAGCAAGAGCATGGAAGAAGGATACTGGAATTCTGGAGTAATGCACACTTAACGTACAGCTCTCTTACCACACCGCACTGCCTGTGTTCCCAATTCGGTGTCATGACTGCCAGGCCATCAGCCCTCCTCTGTCCTCGTCACCCCCTCTCCTTCCCATATCCCTGCTTTGCTCACCACTATATCAAGCCTTGTACTCCAGCTCAGGTAATAGAATTGTGAGCCTGACTGTCTGGCAGCCTTACGACCCAGCTTCCCGGTTCTCAACCCCCCGCAACATTCTACAGATTCTCTGACCCCCAGTGGTGCTTGTTACTGACTCCTGGGCTCCTCGGCGTCAATGGCCCCCTAGCAGAGCCTCACTCCTCTCTTCCGGACTTTCTCCCCGCAGAGGCAGCCTTTGTGGCCCTGCTCCATCCAGGGACCTGCTGATTCTGGCACGGCGAGTCCTAGTGCCCCAGGATGGTCCCCAGCGTGCTCGTAGCTCTTGAGAGGCAGAACCAATATGACCAGAAGCTGGGACTTCCGAGACAGAGAAACCAATGCTTCCTTCTACCCCTGGCAGTCTGGTAATTCTGAGCAGAATATGTCATCTTTCTCCATTTGTGAAATAGTGGCTGTACCTACCTCCCCAAATAGTTAGGAGGACTAATGACATAATGCACTGAAAAGCACACAGTCTAGTTCCTAGCAGATAAGTAAGATTCCATTAGTTTTGAAATACAACTTTCTTTTCTGTCATAAGGTTTCTGAATGTCTTAAAATGCTATGATCTTTGGAAGTGGAAGTCATGTTTTGAGAGTCTGGGTATATCATTAAAATAGGCAATAGAGAATAGAATTATAAAGACATTATCACTGCCCTTCTAGGATTTGCAATCCACTGTGACTATGTGAACTTGCTAATTGGAATATCGAAGCACAAAACATCCAGCCCTTGAAGACTCCTGTCAGAATGACCTGTGTGTTCTTGAGCAAAGGACTTGCTATCTGTTTCTCAGTGCCCTCCAGTGTAAAAGTAAAATGTTGAACACGATAATCATGTAGGTTTCCTTCCTGCTCAGGATCCTAGCTTTCTAGGAAGAACGGACCTTTTTTAGCCTGAATTAGCCAACGTTCCGTCTGAATTTGGAGAGTTGCAACATTTATACCCAAGAAAGGCAAGAAATCCTAAAAGGCAAATCACTTTTAATAAAATGGTATTTTTGCAGGATTCACTTGACATGTCAGAATGAAAATATTATGCCTTGGATAGTATCTCACAGAGAAGAGAGGTTAAGTTATTTGGTTGAAATACAACTCATAGCAAAACAGAGGGCTCTTCCAAGGGCAGGGACCCATTTTCATGGAGGATAAGCAGATTGCTGGGGAGACGCATTAAGAGAGATTTGACATGGATGTGAGGGAAACCCTGGTGGATTCTGGGGCCACTCAGGTCAGTATTGCGATCCTCTCAGTGGCATTTGGAGCCCCAGGAACAAACAGAATCACTATTATGAAATACTGAATTTTAAAGAGAATGGGTGATAGATAATTTTCTCTAAGTGGATCAAAAGTGTGGAGAAGCAATATGACAGAGAAAAGTAGATGAAAGAGCTTGCTATTATTTTTTATTTATTATTAATTTTTCCTCTAGAGAGTTGGGGAAGAGGAACTGACCAGTATTTATTTTAATATAGGCAGCACAATGAGGTTGTCCTTCCTGCCTCTCCCACTTGCAGGCTACGATGGTTAATTTTATGTGCCAACTTGACTGGAACATGGGGTGCCCAGATTAAACATTATTTCTGGGGGTGCCTGCGATTGTGTTTCCAGGAGAGATTAGCATTTGAATCGGTGGACTGAGTAAAGCAGATTATTGTCCCAAGGAGGGCGGGTGCCATAGGGACAACAAAAGGCAGAGGAATGGGGATTTGCTCTCTGCCTGACAGCTTCAGCTGGGGCATTAGTCTTCTCCTGCCCTCAACCGGGACTTCCATCACCGGCCTGCTGGTTCTCAGAACAAAACCTTCGGCCTCCCCGGGTCTTCAGCTTGCAGGGACTTCTCAGCTTCCATAATCATATGTGTGCCAATATAATATAATAAATCGTTTGTGTGTGTGTGTGTGTGTAACGGATATAGGTCCTATTGGTTCTGTTTCTCTGGAGAACCCTGACTATTACCGGTCCTGTGGCATTAGCAAACCACAGAGCCTCAGTGTCTTCGTCTTGTCAACTTTACAATGTATAGGACCAAAGGGACCCAGCGGATTGTTTTAAGTGAAGAACAAATTGAGGAAAATCCTTCTGCAAGGTTTCTAATGTTAATCCAATTGCATTTGCTGTCATTAATTTTTTGTTGTTGCCTGGTACATGAGAAGAGGATCCTCCCTCTGAAAATAAAGCTAAAATATTACATAATGTGGACATTTGAGCTGCTAGAATCTTTTCTGTGTTCTGAAAACACGAGCTGAGTGACTTACGTTTCTTCCATAAGGCGATCATTTATTTATGTGCTCCTTTCATCTCTTGAACTGTTTGTTCTTTTTTGAAATGGTTGCAATAAGAATCATACAACGAATACACGATAAAATAGACATACTAACCACAATGTGATGATTAGAGAGGAGAATGCAAATAAGGGTGTCTCCTTAAGTCGATGAAGTTGAACTTCTGGCTCATTCCAGAGCTTTCCCAGGGTCCTGGGCAAAGTGGAGGTATGATCAGTCCTGTAATGCTCATTGTTGGAAAGAAGGGTTAGGCCAGTCTCTTGAGGTAAATCGATATATGTTTCAGCTGTGAATTCAAAAAGCAGTTTTCCATGAAAATTATATAATTTTATATTTTTCTAACTGACATATATATAAAATATCAATTTTTCAAATTGATGTACATATTTAATGGCATAGTGTTAAATGTGCAGAATATTATGCAGTTCCTCTCAAACTCAGCTCCACTAGCAACTAGTTTTTTTTTTTTAAGATTTTTTTTTTAGTTTTTTTTTAGGTTTTTTTTTTAAAGATTTGATTTATTTATTTGTCAGAGAGAGAGAGGGAGCATAAGCAAGGGGATTAGCAGGCAGAGGGAGAAGCAGGTGTCTCACTGAGCAAGGAGCTTAAAGCGGGACTCACTCCCAGGACCCTGTGACCACGACCGGAGCCAAAGGCAGATGCTTAACCAACTGAGCCACCCAGGTGCCCCCTCAACTAGGTTTTTGATAAGTCAACACCATTCTGTTTTATTCTCAGAAACACAGCTTTTTCACCATCTTCAGAGGACATTATTTATACATAGGTAGCATGGTCTCTTGTGTCATGAAAATTTTCAGTATACACTTCTTGTTATTATTACTATTTTTTATCATCATTATTTGGAAGTTCAGGGACACTGAATGATCAATTAGACAATTCCCCTCTGAAATAATTCCATAAATGTGTTTTATGGTTGTATGGCAGGCAAGGTCATCAGAAGAATATCTTGGCTGAAATACAACCAGATTTGGTTTAATGAGAAATTAACAACACAAATATAAATGAAAATAATTTTAATGTGTTTTTTAATGGCTTAATAGAACATAATGGAGATCTCGAAGAACTAAAAATAAATAGACAAAAAAATGCGTAAGGTAAAACTAGAGCATGAGGGGTGAGCAATAAACAAGTCTGTGTTCAAATAAAAACTAAGCTTAGACCCTGATACAATGGAGGACCCCAACCTGAGACCTAGACTTTAGCATAGGAACCTTGCAAGGATCCAGAAAAAGTGCCATATCTGTAGGCCCCTTGGTCCTCAAAAAAAGCAAATGAAACTCCTCTCTGAAGATCATGTGCCAAATGTAGGTCCTACACACACACACACACACACACACACACAGATGCACACACAGACACACACACAGTTATACGTATAATACAAAGTAAGTGTATTTGAAATATTTGAGGAAATAAAACAAAATTAGAAAAGAACAAAAGGCAATTGCGTTCATACAAATTTTAAAAAAAATCTAGATAGTCCTTTTAGAAATAAAATTATTAAATTTAAAAATCCAATGAAAGGATTAAACCCTAAATAAGATCAAAATGAACTAAAAGTTGGGGTCATGAAGAAATACTAATTAAAAGAAATGCCCAACTATTTAAAAGAGTAACAAGGAAAGTGGTTATAGAATACAAAAATGTAGAATATAGAAAATAAAGTACAGTGTATATCAATCCAAATTAAACAAAACAAGGAATTTCACACTTAGACACATTGTTGTAAAACTGCAGAACCTCAGTAAGAATCCAATGGTAGCCAGAGAGAAAAAGATCAACAAGCTAACAGATTTTTAGTTGAAATAGCAGAAGCAAGAATACAGAGTAATATCTTCCACATTTTGAGAGATTTTAACTTTCAACAAAGAATTGCATACTCTGTAAAACTATCATTAAAAGTAAGATAAAGATCTTTTCTGATAGCTCAAAACTGAGAAAATTATGAACAATAGACTGCTCTAAAGGAATTTTTAAAAAGACATTCCTCAGACAGATAAAAATATTTTAGAAGGAAAAGATATCTTAAGCACCTGTCTGGCTCAGTCAGAAGAGGATATGACTCTTGATCTTGGGGTCCTGAGTTTGAGGGTCATGTTGGATGTATTACTTAAATAAATAAAAACTTTAGAAGGAAAAAAAATCTGGGATTCTTATATTTCTTTTGGGGAAAAAAGGTTTAAAAAACTATTAGCTTTAAACCTTGTCAAATATGCAAGACAAAAATTTCAAGTGTGACCACTGAAAATAAAGAAGCCATATGTATACATTCCAAACCAATAGAGAAAAAACACAATTAATTAACAACAAAATTCCACAATCAATTCCCCTACCTGCTCCATTTTACTCCAAAAATAAAATTCTAGAAAAGTGAATGAAGAGTCAAAGAAATAGCATTATTATTAAAGGTGTTAAATGAGAGACACAACCTAAGATGCTAGGAAGAAGTTTAATGATATGAATAATCACAATAAATATAAATTGACTAAATGTCGTTAGTTAAAAGTTATTAAATATATGACTGGGTTAAAAAAATCAGGTATATGATGTTTGCAAAATTATACTTAGGTCATGATAGCACGGAAAGGTAACAAACAAAAGATAGGAAAACATACAGCAAATTCTAACCATATTGAAATTAGACAAGTAGAATTTAAGATGAAAATATTATTACGTATAGAGATTGTCCGTATAATGACAATAATTGTCTATTCATCTAGAAGCTACAACTATTCTCAACGTGATGTCAACATTTAACATTTAATATTTTCAAAATATTACAGCAAAATGATAGAAATGCAAGGAAGAACTGACAAGTTCATCTTTACAGCGAGATATTTCAAAATTATTTTGGCAAATTCAGTTACATACACAATCACTTGGCAAATATTTATCAAACACCAACATCCTAAATGCTCATGATCATTTTTGTCAGCACTAAACCAAAGATGATGACATGAAACTAAAACCTTGTCAAAGGTAGGAAGCACTGGGAAAGACTAGGACATGTGTGTGGGTCAGCGTGCAGCCTTCCAAGGCTAGCCAGGCTATCAGGAGGTAGCAGATTTATGGACAAAGAGCTTTCATAAATCTTGGACAGGCTTTTGACAGGAATGGAGAAGCAAGACAGTCTGATGGTGCCTTCACTGAATTCCCAGAAAGTGTACAGATTCTCAACTAAAGAAAGAGCATTCAGTTTTAAAAACCCATTGAGCAACAGAGAGGCTGCTTTTTGTTGAGAAATGTAAGGGTCCTAAGCGGAACGCTGTTGTGAATGGAGGGTGTTTATAACCTTCATAGAGGGGGTATGGTCGCAGCATTCTAGCACCCATCTTTAAATTTATAGACCAAGACTAGTCAGCAGCAAAACTGTAATTTTAAGACTAGGGATAAAGTGTTCATGCACGGATGGCATAGCTTCTAAAAGAGAATTTGATTTTGAGACTGATGGCTTGAGTTCAAGTCCTGACTCTATTCTTTAGAAACGCTGCAAAAAGTCTTGCCTTTTTTTAAATTTTTTTTTAAGATTTTTATTTATGTATTTGACAGAGAGAGAAAGATTATAAGTAGGCAGAGAGGCAGGCAGAGAGAGGGGGGAAGCAGGTTCCCTGCTGAGCAGAGAGCCCGTTGCGGGGCTCGATCCCAGGACCCTGAGATCATGACCTGAGCTGAAGGCAGAGGCTTTCACCCACTGAGCCACCTAGGCGCCCCAAAAAGTCTTGGCCTTAAGCAAGTAGATAAACCATAGGTTATGACCCTTATCTATGTCCCCAGGTTGCTTACCTATGTCCCAAACATCAAATGGGATAATGCATGCACAATCACATCAGAAGTTCCAAAAGCAGGGTACAAGTGGAAAAATGTGTCATCCTCAAGAGTGTGGAAGATAAGCACACAGATGATCCTGACTCATTTGTGAAATATATTTTAAGGAAAGAGTGGATAATAGGGTTGACAGATAAAAATCTCCACAGAGGAAAGACTGCTTTGAATATCATGAGCATAGTTCAGGTTTGATTCGTGAGGAAGTATGAAGTCTTTCTGGGGGTATTTGTGCAGAGAGACGGATGCTGAAATCTCCACGGCACCAGTAATGAATTAAAGTAAATATTTAATAATTTGTTAACTCAGAATAGACTATCCTTCTCAGATATGCTCCTTCAAGCTACAGCTTTCTATTGAAGTTCCCTAAACAGTGTATTGTAATACAAAGTGGCCATGTGATAGACGCCAAGCCAATCAGAATTCTTCCCTGGAATTTTATCATAACCTGATAAAAGAGCCAACATCCCTCTCTCGCCTTTGTGCTGTGTCTTTTATGATACTCCGACCCTAAGTCCTAGCTGAAATTCTCCACCAGGCATTTTCCCAGCTGTTTCTCCCACCTCATTTCCCTCGTTCTTCACGACACATGTGTGATGTAGACACTATTGTTATGACTTAAAGGTGAGGAGTTGGTGAATGGACCAAGGTGATCCAGCAAATACACAGTAATATCCTTTTCCCAACCCACTCTGTTGTATGTTGCTTGCATCTCTATTTGCCCTTGTGTTATGCCCAGAGCAGATTGTAGCTATAGTCAGCACCCTGTTTTGGAAAAGATCCTAACTCAAGTGATTTCCCATGTATGTTGGAAATGGGGAGCGTGTGTGTCACAGCACCTTAAACACCATTAATGGGAGAACACACACACACACACACACACACACACACACACGCACAAAGCTTGGAAGGTTCCAAAGCCATTCTCCCACTCTGACAATGACAGGTGCTTTGAAATCCTATGTTTTACTTTGGCAGTTAGGTATCGAGGAGAAAGGCTTTCCATGTTCCACTGGAATTCATGCTGATCAAAAATTGGATTTAATTTGCAAGACAAAGCACTGTAAAGCAGATAGGGAAAAACAAACAAAGGACTAATAGTGGCTCGGAATAATGCTAGTGCTTTTTAAAGATTGTTTCTCCAGGTTCACCCAACCCCCCCCACCCCCATCCCTCCAAAACCCTCAGTCTGTTGCTCAGAGTTCACAGTCTCTCACTGGGTGTGGTACATGAACAATGAATCTTGTAACACAAAAAATAAAATAAAGGTATTTGGGGAAAAAAAATAAAAAAATAAAAAAAATAAATAGGTCCCTATGGTAATAAATAAATAAATAAATAAATAATAAAGATTGTTTCTCAATGTGGCTTTCAGGCCAGCCATGTTCCTCCTGCCACTGATATAAAATACATTTCTACCCCTGATCTGTCATTTCGCACTTTGGCACTTGAAGACTCAAATGCGATCAGATGTCGACCTTTCTCTATAGCTGCATTTTAAGGGCCGGAATTTTCAGTTTGATTAACACACTGATAAGGCATATATTTTGCTTAAAACAAGGATGCCTGTGGGATTTGGGGGGAAAAATTCCAAAAATGAGGCCACACTGGAAATATTAAATACAGATACAGTAGTAAAACATTCAGCTAAAATAGCAATAAAATGGACCTCCGATGGGCCTCTTGAGGAATTAAAAAGAGCAGCTTCATTCTGCGGGTGTGTTCAGACAGAAATAAATCAACTCCACACTGCCGAGTAGAAATAGGACCCTGGTATATCTTTATTTAAGATATGTAGGATGCCAAGTCAGAGAGTGTGGAGGAGAAATACATATTGTTTTTGAAGCTGAAACATGAATATGGTTGTAATTTTAATGTTTCTTGCTGGAAAAAGGTCATCTTTGGCGAGGTTGGGGCTTTCTTAAGGTCATTTCACATAGAGATATCTGCCTCCCTCTGACATTTCATCTAGCCGAGATCCAGCTCCTCTGACACACGCAATGGGTTCTTAGCCCACCCCATGGCTATTTCTAGCAACATTGGTGATTCTTACACAGAGCGGGATAGGCACTGATTGGAGACAAAGATCCACGGTCTCGGTGAGTCTGGAGGTCAAGTTGAAAGAATGGAGTAAAAGTTTTTATTCTTATTTAAAGGGGTAGTAGTCATATTTCTAAAGCAAAAGTACAGCTCCAAGTCCCTGGGGGGAAAATAGGATCAGATATGCATTTGAAAGTATCCTTTGCTGCTGTCTTCACCACAACAGCTGTACTCTGAAAGAAGATACATTTAATTCATTTCAGGATACTCACGTTCTACCTCTCGTTTCAGGAAAGGCAGCTCAGACTTAGAAGTTCTTAACTATTTTTGTTTGTTTGTTTTGTTTTGTCTTTAGGTAAATCAGCTGAGGCTATTTTTTAGTAAAAGCGATGATGAGCATGGGACCACAGGAGCCTCATTTCCACCCCAGAGCCTGGATGCTCGACTGCAGACCTGGACTGGTAACACCCGGTCCTACGCGGGGCGTTGGAGCACTTTGTAAAGTCGTCTGAACCTCAAGGGAGAGTTACCTTGAATGGCTGGACTCGTTACTTTTCATAACGATGATCGTGATATTGATTCTAAGAACTACATATGATATAGCTAGCTTTCCTGAATCAACTGGCCCATATGGAGCTTAATTGAAAGAAAAAAAAAATGCAAGGGAAGAAAATTACTTTAAAAAGTGAATACAAAGCATGACTGGGTTGCTAGGGACTTGATTTTATGCGTGCATACATTTACATATAGGAAGGCACATACTGTACCCACACATGTGTCCGTATTTATGTGCATGTATATATATATACATATATATATATACTCCAAAGTATATATACACTTTGTATATATACATATATATGTATATATGTATATACGTCTGTGTGTGTGTGTGTGTGTGTGTGTGTGTGTATACTCATGTATATATATACTGCAAAATAAAGCTGAGTCCTTTTCCTACATTCTTTCAATATTGTGCTTTTGGACTGGGTAAATGATTGAATCAGAGTAGAAAAAAAAGTCCCGGTTTCCTCGGGTCTCTCAGTTCAGTATACTTTGTTGTCTGAACATTTCACTGCACAAATCACCCAGCCCCCTCCTACTGGGACTTGGAAGTTTGGGTCGCTCCTGTGTGATGAACAGCAAGCAGCCTAGGGAGGAAAATCATCTTAGCAAGAAGCAGGAAAAATTGCTGCGCATGGATTCTGGAAGGTGGCGCACCTCGTGAGATGCCCGCCCCCGTCCATCCTCACCGCCCCCACCTTGGATGTGGGGTCTGTGTGTTCACACGGCCGACTGCTCTGCCCAGTGTTTCAGCAGGAAGCGAAGGTGCATGGCAGCCATCCAGGCCGTGGGGGACCCAGGTGTTCCCCTTCTGGAAAGGATCCAGGTGCCCCAGGGCTCAAAGGAGCTGAATATCCAGGTGTACCTACAACTTCTGCTTCTTTTTGCTCCCAGCCTGTGCCCTCCTGCCTATACCCGAGCAGTCCTGGGCAAACATTGCAATCATATATTCATGTTCTGCCATGTGCAGAGGCCAGAGGTTGCCAGGGGAGGCTGTAAAGTGTTTTGTTCATTCATTTAGGATGATCAAGAAAACAGAGCAAGAGAGTTCTTCTCATGTGTCTCTCCCTCCTGGAGGACCTCCCAACACGGTCCTCTGACGATAGGTCTTTCCTGCCTCATCTGCCAGAATGTTCTTCCTCCCACAGAGAGAGAGCAAAATATGGTCAAAGAGCTCTGTATGTATAGTTGGAGAGACCACACTCCAGTTCTCTCTCCTCCCATTTCATTTCTTCACTTACTCTAAGGTCTTTGCTTTTGGGGAGTTCATTCGAGAAACGGCAGAAAGAGTACAGCACTTTTCACCCCTGGTCCCTGAATTATTTGCCACTTCTTTCATCAAGTGGTGAGGTCTATGTTCTGTGAAGTGAGTAGATGTTTGTGGCCCCCTGGGTGAACAGAATGTGCTAGACGGGATGCCCTGTGACTTCTGAGGCTAGGCTGTGCGAGGCCATGGTTTCTGGCAGGTTGTCTGGGAACGTTAGCTCTGGAGGCCTCTGCGTGCTCCCTTTCGGATACCAGCCATGGATCCCAAGCAATTGTCATGGGCTGGTGCTGGGGTCGACGGCCCCAGCTGGGCCTGTTCTCAGCCACCCTGGCCCAAGCCGCAGGTTGGCGAGGAAGGTGTCATCTGGAGAAGTGGAGCCTGCAGTCCCAGCTCTTCTTGGCCCTAGTCCCTAGTCTCAGATATCCCCACTTGTCTCTTTCTGGATTCTCCATGCATAGAATTCCTGATCTATGAAAATGCTGGTTAAGGACTCTTCTAAGTGTGGACTTATTTGTTTCATAGCAATAGACAACAGGAACACGTAGTTTGTGCAGAGCACAGGTGGTGGGGACAGGCATGACGTGAAATGAGGTAGGGAGACACCTGCCCCAGACCGTACCTGGCCCTGGAAGCATATTAAAGACTGTGATCACTATTCCTAGAGAATGGGTGATATTTTGGGAGGTTTTAATCTGGGTGAGACAAAACCAGGTCTGTGTATTGGAAGTCACAGGGCTTCAGTGCTGGCTTGAAAGGAGCCCAGTCTGGGTTGGGAATCAGAGGGCAGTGTGGTGTCTGGGTGAGAAATGATGGACTCTCGAACTAACATGGTGGTAATGGGCATTGATAGAAATGAACGGAGCAGACAGATCTTTAGAGGATAAAACTATATTGTGTTGGCCATGGCTTGATTATGAGGATGTGGCTCCAGTAGGACTCCCATTGATTCTAAAAGGGCCCATGTTGTGTTATTGATGATTGATGCCATTTATTAAGACAGGGGAGATCAAGAAATGGGTAGAAGACATGAACAGACACTTTTCCAAAGAGGACATACAAATGGCCAATAAACACATGAAAAAAGGCTCCGCATCACTTGGCATCAGGGAAATACAAATAA
Source organism: Potos flavus (assembly GCA_028534135.1). Classification (NCBI taxonomy): domain Eukaryota; kingdom Metazoa; phylum Chordata; class Mammalia; order Carnivora; family Procyonidae; genus Potos; species Potos flavus. The sequence goes on from CM052896.1 coordinate 121,242,511, forward strand.
AAACCACAATGAGATACCACCTCACACCCATCAGAATGGCCAAAATTAATAAGAGAGGGAACAAGAAATGTTGGCGAGGACGTGGAGGAAGGAGAACCCTCTCACACTGTTGGGGGGAATGCAAGCTGGTGCAGCCACTCTGGAGAACAGTATGGAGTTTTATCATGAAGTTAAAAATAGAGCTACCCTATGACCCTGCAATTGCATTACTGGGTATTTACCCCAAAGGTACAGATGTAGTGAAAAGAAGGAGCACCTGTACCCCAATGTTCGTAGCAGCAATGTCCGCAATCGCCAAACTGTGGAAGGAGCCGAGATGCCCTTCAACAGATGAATGGATAAAGAAAATATGGTTCATGTTTACAATGGAATATTACTCAGTCATCAGAAAAGATGCATACCTACCATTTACATCGACATGGATGGAAGTGGAGGTTATTATGCTAAGTGAAATAAGTCAATCAGCAGAAGACAATTATCATATCGTTCCGCTCATATGTGGAATATAAGAAATAGCACAGAAGATCATAGGAGAAGGGAAGGAAAACTGAATGGGAAGAAATCAGAGAAGGAGCCAAACCATGAGAGACTCTGGACTCCAGGAACCAAACTGAGGCTTACAGAAGAGGGTGGTGGGGGATGAGGTAACTGGGTGACGAGCATTATGGAGGGCACATGATGTGGTGAGCACACATCTATTGAATCATTGAACACTACACCAGAAACTAGTGGCATACTGTATATTGACTAATTGAATTTGAATTAAAAAAAAAAAAAGACAGAGAAGATCAAGAATTTGGTCTTGGACATTTGGGAATTTGGGAAGATACATAGAATAAAAATATGGGGTCTAGGATGAATGAACTCCAACATTCAAAAGTAGTAGTGGCTGAGAAGAAGGAACCCAGAGATGGAGGGAAAAAATCTTCAAGTCTTTTATCCTGGAAGTGTAGGAAAGTCTCTGTAGAGGACCGAACACCCTATGACCTAAAAAAAAAAACACATCTAGAGACCAGATGTGGGAAGAGGACAGACAGATATAAGGGAAGACGTGAGGGTCCAGAGGTACAGAGGGAAGAGGCTCTTTTCACAAGGTGTCAACAAAGAGGAGAAGTTAGATAAGGTGTTAATTAGAGGAAGATTGAGAGCAATGAAGTGTTTTTTCTCTAAAAATGGGAAGATCATGATTAAATGAACAAGAATTGATGTGAAGGATCTAGTGAAATGTACAGAGAGAGACAAGGAATGATTGAGATTTTAAGATTCCTGGAACAGGGAAGGCTGTCTCAGAACGAGGGGATGAAAATAACCTCAAATGAAAGGTGGTGTTACCTCAATGTCACCAGAAGAGAAAGACAGGATGCAGGTATGTCGAAGGTTCAGTATTTAGAGACAGTTGAGGGAGTTCTTATCCCACTCTTTCCATTTTATCTGAGAACTTGGAGTTTTTGTCCTCTTCTCTGTGCTGTGGGGGTGTTTACAGGGATGTGAGAGAAGTAGTAAGGGTTTCAAATATTTGTTGTGAAAACAGGATCTTGATGGGCCAAGAAAACACAGGAGAACTTCGTGGCGGTGGCGATCCTGCTTTTGAAGGTGAACATCAATCCATTCTGCCTTGCTGGGTGATCTCTGGCAGCATGTGCTTCTTGGGTGAAGACAAGTGAATCGCTGAGTTCATCTGGGATTTGGGTTTTATTTAGATAGATGTGAAAAGCAGATGTTAACATATTGCGGGGTGTTGACAAAAATATTCCTAAAATAATTTGGGCTGAGCGAAGAAGAAAGTGAAGGTATGAGAAGGTTGAGGTACTGGGAGAAATCCCCAGAGATTAATTGACTGGAGATTTTTAGCACCTTTTTGAACCTGGGGATGTTGCTCAAAGATACCAGCATTTACCGAGAATCTGGAATCTATGCAACCCTATACACATTTCAGAGGTGTGAAGCAGTACTACATATGGTTTGGTTATGGGTTATGGTTTGGTTATGGGTTATGGTTTTAGGCTTAGGCATCACGATGAGGTCCAGCTGAGGTCCAGCTCCTCTGCCTAATGCACTTGTGATCTTAGGCACATCGCTCTGCCTCACAGGGAGGCTACCTGTCCACCTGCAAGATGGAGAATGCAGTCATTATAGAACCTACCTCACAAGCTTGATGTGAATCAGTCAATATGCGCAAAACACTTCAACAACTTAGGCTCATGTGAGCAATGTGTATTAGAAAGCATTGTCCCAAATGTTCAACAAATAGCTTGAAACAGCTATTATTACCTCCAATTCATACTTGAGGAAATGGATGCTCTGACAAGCTAAGTAGTTTGCCTAAGACATCAGATAAGATCTAAGACCAGTGTAACCATAATAATACTTAAGGCCTATTTATTGTTCAGGTTGTTTAATATTCATTGCCTTATCTAGTGACTAGAACAGCTGGAATATAAACAAAGACCTGGGGTGCCTGGGTAGTCAGTCGATTAAGCGTCTGCCTTCACCTCAGGTCATGATCCCAGGGTCCTGGGATCGAGTCCCACATTGGGCTCCCTGCTCGGGAGGGAGTCTGCTTCTCCCTCCCCCTGTTCATGGGGACACACACTCTCTCTCTCTTTCTTTCTCTCTGTCGCTCTCTCTCCCTTTCAAATAAATAAATCAAATCGAAAGAAAGAAGAAAGAAAGAAAGAAAGAAAGAAAGAAAGAAAGAAAGAAAGAAAGAAAGAAAGAAAGAAAGAGACCTGATTTGACTTCTAAGTCGGTGCACGTGTCATTATTCCAAGAATCTTCTGGAAAGTTCCTTAGACTGTTTCCTCACCTGGACTGGGTAACTTATTGGGCTTGCTATATCTACCTCATAGGTGTGTTACAAATATGAAATGGAATATAAGAAAACGATGCGTCAACTGTAGAGCAGTTTCTCTTCTCTGACTTTCTCCTCACCCTCCGTATTGCTTCTCAATCTCCAAGGGTGCACTTGACCAGAGTGTGTTTTACTCCAGGAGGGAACAAAACTGATGGATTCCAGCAAAACAGATTCCACCTGTTGACAATGCCCTTGGTCCCTTAAAACAAGTCCTCGAACACAGATAGTGGATCTTCTACCTCACCGTCATCAAGATAAAGTCAACTAAGGGGATGGAAACACAAAATAATAGGTGGATCTCTTTATTACGACCATCTGGATTGGACCCAGTCTTTGCCATAAAGCTATAGCAGCATCCTTTCTCTTATGGACTCAGAAACCAGTGTCATTTGGTTTACAAATAAGGCAGAAAAAAAGAACAATGAAGGCGAACATAAAAAGCCTAAGCTTCCTTCAAAAAATGGATTTACCATTTCTTCCTTCTTCAATCCAATGCCATACTTACTGTCAAATGGCAGAACTACTCATCTATCATATCACGTCTCCTCTCCATGATGCCTTGCCACCAGCTGTCAGAAGATCTGAGGCCTCGCTAGTTGGGGGGATGCTTCCCTAGTTTCTCGTCACCTCTTGTGACCCTATGTCTGGCATGGAGCTAACTTGTCTGGGAAATGCATCACTGGGTTCATGTTTCAACCTGTTTCTAGGGAGTCCCAGTTGCTCACAGAAAGGTACCCAACCCTTTAGCATGCCATTTTCCATGGTGGGAAGGTAATAAATAATACCTAGAAAGGGCAAACAAGAAAGTGCAGCATAAGCATGTCATTTAAAAACATAATGCAGAAGTAAATACGTAAATGAGATGTTAGTGGTGCGTCTGAGGAGGGGGATTTAGAAATTAACACGACTATGGCTGGGGACTATACACCATTTGACTCATTAAACTATGTCCATAGATTGCTCTGATAAGCATTAAAAATAAAAAATAACACTTTCTGACTCTCTTGATTCTATCTTCAGGGGTAGGAAGGAAGATAGTCATGACTTTTGCTAACTGTTACTCTTTAAGAAAAGCTGAAAAGCAATTTTTTCAGTCATACTTCAGTGTAGTCTGTGTTAATCAGTTATTGCTTATCTTTTTTTTTTATTTCACTAGGAATACATTATAATTGAAAAGATAATAAGTAGGAGAGAGATGATAATCTAACATATATGGTAAAAGAATATTTACAAAACCATCAGATAGCTCAGGTCCCAAATCAGTCTAACCATAATACCAATTAAGAGTTTGCATGGTATTTAAAGTCGTGTAATGTTTATATCCTCAGTTTGCAGGGATCAGAAGTTACTGTCTTCGCTTGAGCTGTAAGGCTGGTGAGGCCGCACAAATCAGCATGCCTGTATGAAATCATAGTCACGAAGAGGTGGAGTCCAGTCCAGAAAATGGTCCTTTCTCTTTTCCTCACTCTTTTCATTATGCTCTGTCCAGGTGCTAAGTCAGGTTATGCCACAGTAACAAGCAGTCCCTGCCATTCAATGACTTAAGGCAGCAAAGATGCCACCCTGTGTGCCTGGGACTCCTTCATGTTGGAGTGGTTCTCCCTACCACTCCAGACAGGCTCAGTGGCCACCACCCGGAGCTCTCCAGGCGCCACCACATAAGGAAAGGAGAGCTGTGGACCATCTCTCCGGAGAATCATACATGGCCCCCCGGAAGTAACGCCTGAAACCTCTGCCCAAACACGCTGGTCAAGAGAAATTATGGGACTCCCATCATATCGTGTGTCCACTAGAATATTTAAAAAGTACAGTTATTTTTAATGACCAGCAGGGAAGGAATGGGCTATTTGGAAAAAAGTTCTGAGGATGATCCTGCCTCCATGCTCACCGGTGACCCAAACAACTCCTCCTTAATAGCGAGGCTATTTTCATCACGCTTAGCTGTGACAAAGTTTTTTCCTAATGCTCTTCTCATAGCCTGTGCTTCCTGCATCCTCAAATAGTGACAAACACCGGGGCAGCAGTAGGACAGGGGCTGGGGAAGGTGAGGAGAAATGAGGCACTGACAGGATGTCCGACAGCACCATCAGCCCAGGTGTATTTTAATCACTTAGCTTGCTGCACCGAGGTGTGAAAAAAAAAGTCTTCTTCCAGTGATCAGACCCAACTCTACAACCTCCAGAGCAACGATCCTCATGGCAAATAATGACGGTAAGGATGATAAACTTAAAGTGGGGTTTGTTTGTTTTCCTTCAAACAGAATAGCTGGGGAGATAGAGAAACTTCTTTCACGTGAACAAAAAAATGAGGGAAGGCGAGGTGCGGGTGGCCAGGGCAGGAACGTAGGAGGGTGAAGACAGACACTCAAAACACAGTCATCCCTCCTTTGATGGAAGATGAGGCTCCCCGGGAGGAGGGGGGCAGTTACACTGCTTCCTCATGGCGAGAATGAAAGAGAGAGACAAAAATGTAGATCCATCAGTAGAAGCAGTAACCGGAATGCTATAATGCAGAAAAGGTGATTGCCTGAGAAGAATAATGCTTTCCTTATGTATTTATTTATTTCCTACTAAAATTGTGTAGGTTTTGATCGTCTAGGAAAGCACGGAGGAGGCAGAACCATATGTAAAATCAGCCTGCTCTTGGGAACTTGCTGAACGGATCCATAAGTCTTAGGAAACAAAACCATAAAATCTGGCCATGGTGAGAAGAGAGGTTTAAGTCAGGGCACATCGCAGTGCCTCTGTCCCCCCTTCCTTCACGTCTCTGATTAATGAGTGCTTTTGAAGCATAAACGAGGTAGTGAGGGAAAGACAACTCACACATTTTCTGGCCACCCAAAATCAAAACACAAGACCCCTTCTTTGGTCTCCTAAAATAACTTGGTATAAATCCCACATTCAAGGAAAAAGCCTACCCTATGCTGGCTTTGTCAAGATACGCCCTTATCAGTAAATTGAAACTCAAATGTGATGGAAAATATACCTGCCTAAGTTCCCAGAGCAATAGACTCTCTCTTCTGCATACTCACACTAGTTTCCTGGAGCTTCCCTAACAAATGGCCACAAACAGGGTGGCTTAAAGCAAGAGAAATTCATTCTCTAATGAATTTTTGAGGACCACGAGTCCAAAATCGAGGTCTAAGCAGGGCCACACGCACTCTGAAAGCTCTAGGGAAGAATGCTTCCTTGTCTCTTCCACATTCCGGTATCTCATGTAGTCCTTGGCTTGGGACAACATCACTCCAATCTTTGCTCTCTCTCTGTGACTGTCTCAAATGTCCCTCTTATAAGGACACCTGACATTTGATTCAGGACCCACCCTAAGTCCAGGATGATCCCATATGTGGAATTTAAGAAACACAACAGACAAGGAGAAAAAGAGAGAAAAACACGAAACCAGTCTCTTAATTACAGAGAACAAACTGATGGTTGCCAGAGGTGAGGTGGGAAGGGGATTCATGAAATACATGAAGGGGATTAAGGAATGCATTTGTTGGGGTGAGCACCGAGTAATGCATAAAATTGTTGAATCATTATATTGTATACCTGAATCTTAAAAAAATACAGAGGATTCTTAATTACATTTCCAAAGAAACTACTTCAAAATAAGGTCACATTCACAGGTTCCAAGTGGCTATATCTTTGGGGGCTCTATTCAACCCACTGTAGTACCCACTACAGTACACGATTAGAAACCATGAGGCAGCATAAACGGCTTATCCAGGAGGCAGATAGGGCATAGAGCAAAGGGGGACTCCTATGAGGTCTTTCCCATGTACCCACTTAGGGTGACTCATACCTGTGAAATCTTCTCAATCCATTTCTTGGGAGAAAATCGTTCCTCATCAGTCAGACTCTCAATTCCCTTTTGTTCTATTGATTCATTAAATAGGAACTTTCCTGAGCATCTACGAGGTGCCAGGCCTTGAGCTCAGCTCTGGGTTGACTAGGAGATGTATGGTGGCTCTCTTAGAGCTATGCATGGGCTTGGGTGTGGGTCACCTTCTCCCTGATTATAAGCCGTCCTTTGGAGAGATTCCCCTTGCAGCTTTCTAGGGAAGAGCGAGTCTAAGCAGTACATGACTTTATCTCCCTGGTCTCAGCTGCTTGAGTTAAGAGTGGATATCTGGCCCAAGAAGAGCCAGCCAATCAGATGCTCTCTTCTGGAGACAAGGAGGCTGAGCCACAGCAACTTGGGGGACAGAAGCCACTGTTTGTTTAACAGTCTTATTAGTTATGTGCCCAGAGAAAGCTTGCAGACAGAACAAAAGAGCTGCGCGAAGGGAGGAGATGTTGTGTACCTCCAAGGACAGATGTGCCCCTTAATTCCTAGGAGGCTACGCCATATTTCTGGTAACAGGATTCCCTGAGATTCTTCATATTTCTGTCCTCTGCAGCCAGCTGATTTCTGGCTATGGCAGCAGTGACGGGAGGGGAGACAGACCCCGATACAACCACACCTCATTATTCTGTAAGTGGTTCAATAAAGGTATGAACAAGGTATTACGGGGGTCAGGAGTGTGGCTAGCTGGCTCTGTAAGCAAAGAAAGTGTCACCAAATAGGTAACATCCACTTGGAAAGATAAGCAAGAGTTTTTCTGGTTGAATTTTATTAATTAATGTGTGAATGAAGTAGTCCTCGTCCCTAGATACGCATTAGAATCCCTTGGACAATGCCTGGGCTCACTTCAGACCATCCATTTGTAAGTTCTGCATGTGTCTCTCTTAAAAAAAAAAAATCTCCCCAGGCGATTCTGATGCACCAAGAAGACCATAATTGCTGGCTTAATAAGTTACATTATAACACAGCATCTTTCTAGAGTAGTATGCCCTCAGTTCTCTTTGGACTAAGCCATAGTGTCATCACCCTGAAGCCAGCCCTTGTGCCACCCAAACACCCACAGGCACCCAAGTGCCCCACTTTGCATGAGACATGCAGCAGGTGCTAAGGAAATGCATTTAGAATCTATGAATCACAGAATGACACAGGATCCTGATATCCCTGGGACCACATAATTGTTAACATCTTCAATGATGACATCACAGACTTCCAAAAAACTCATCCTTTAATTTCTATTTGCATCCTCATTTCTTCCGCTACTACCCTGGTCTAAGTCTCTCGCGTGACATTTTTCTTATAGGTCTCCTCACATCCAGTGAGACATTTCATCATCCTCATCACTCATCATACATCCACACCCCACACCCATATCCACAGACACACACCGTCCACTGTCTTACCCCCCATCCACCCATTCATCCATCTATCAGTCTATGCATCCATCCATCCGTGTATCAATCCATCCATCCATCCATACACCCATCTATTAGTCAGTCCATCCATCCATCCATCCATCCATCCATCCAACCACTCATCTATCAGTACATCCATCCACCCATTCACCCATCCGCCTTTCACATTATAAGGTGGTGGTTAGGTTTAGGGTTAGGAGTGAGTAAGATGAGGTAAGATTTATGGTTAGAGGTTGGAAAGGTGAGGTGAGACCTAAGGTAAGGGGGGGTGGTTGAGATTAGGTTTAGGTTTATGGGTAACATGGATGAGGTTAAGTTTAGGGTTAAAGATGGGAAGTAAGGTAGGTTTAGGGCTAAGGTTGAGTAGAGGGATGGTCCAGGTTAGGGTTTGGATAGGGAGGGCTAGGTTTAGGAATGACTCAGGAGTCCTCTGTGAGCGTCGCTATACGAGCTGACTCAGGAATGGTCCGTACAGGTGTGTCACCTGCAAGAGGGTTCAGGACTACTCCCAGTCATTGGAAATATGATGAGGGGGTGATCATGTGATCATGCAGGGAAATTCCCAGAGGAACCTTGCAAGGCAAGGGTGTTAGGAAGTGAGGATATATAGGATGCTGAGAGTCAGGAAGGAAGCCCTTGGAATCTGCCAGAAAATGTCCAATTTTCCCTGGAGATTGTGGAGAGTGCAGTAGGATTTTAGGCAGGGGTCATTTCAAACGCAGACTTCTAAACATTAAGAATTCACTTTCTTACAGGGCGCCTGGGTGGTTCAGCCAGTCAAGCATCTGCCTTCAACTTAGGTCATGATCCCAGGGTCCAGGGATGGAGACCATGTGGGCTCCCTGCTCAGTGGGGAGCCTGCTTCTCCCTCTGACCCTCCCCACTGTGCTCTCTCTCTGTCAAATAAATAAATAAAATTAAAAAAAATTAATTCATTTTCTTTTTGAATTTCCAATTCTTGATTGGTCCTCAGCTGCCTCTGACTGGATCTGCCAGAGCAAAGTTAGAGAATATCAGTAACTGCTCTCCCAGAACAGGGAAAGCTCTGCAAGTATGAGTAGTCATGGCAGAAAAGCTCAGTCTGCGATCATCCCTCTTGTTGAACCTCTGGCTCCCTGTGTTCCCCACCACAATTCAGAAGGATTTTAGCAAGACTCCCTGCTACACAGTAAACACCTGGGTGTTCTTCTTTCTCTCTTTTCTCCTTCCCTTTCTCTCATCTTTCAAGGGAGGACCCCAATATTTTTCCTGGTTGCCCATTAGACAGGGACATTGAGAAAACCAGCAGCCTGTCATCCTTCAAGAGGCAAAAGCAGCGTGTGCAAAAGGCCCAGAGGCAGGAGAGAGGCTGGCCCTTCTGTGATTTAAAAAGAAGCTTCTAGATAGCTGGTGGCAGACCACGCAGGAAGAAATGAGGTAGGAGAGGTCATGAGAGGCCAAACAGCGCATTGGAGTATCCTCCTAATTCTGAAGAGGAAGAAAATAGAAGACAGGGACAACAAATTATTTTAAACTTAGAAGGCAGATCTTAAATTTTCGTGTGTGTGTGTGTGTGTGTTTTAAGATTTATTTATTTATTTACTTGAGAGAGAAAGAGTGTGTGTACAAGCCAGGAGAAGGGGCAGAGGAAGAGGGGGAAGCAGGCTCCCCACTGAGCAGGGAGCCGGATGTGGGGCTTGATCCCAGGACCCCGAGATCATGACCTGAACTGAAGGCAGACACTTAGCTGACTGAGCCACCCGGGTGCCCCTTAAGTTTCCATATTTAAGTCTGTAGTCGTAGCTGTAGAAATTACTGGAGATAGGAAAGGTGTGTGTGCCTATGTGCATATATGTGTATGTAAAAGATAGATGATCAGGGCGCCTGGGTAGCTGAGTCGGTTAAGAGTCTGACTCTTAGTTTTGGCTCAGATCATGATTTCACGGGTCATAGGATTGAGCCCCGTGTTGGGCTCTGGTTCAGCAGAGAGTCTGCTTGAGATTCTCTCTTCCTCTCCCTCTATCCCTCCCCCACTCATGTGCACACTCTCTCTCTAAAATGCATAAATAAATCTTTAAAAAAACAAGGTAGACGATAGATAGGTGTTTGATAGACAGATAAAATCTTGAAGTGGATAATATTTTCCAAAGAAAATATGAGAACTAGAAGCCAAGGGAAAAAAAAAAAAAGATCCTTGTCAAAAGATGCTGTAAAAAAGTTAAGAGACAGCAAATTCAAAGAATGTATTTGATACTTATACACAAAAAAATATCCATTATTTTATTTTATTATTTTTTTATTAGTTGCAGGGGTAGAATTTAGTGATTCCTCAGGTGCATGTAACACACAGTGCTCATTACATCATGTGCCCCCCTTAATGCCCATCACCCAGTTACCCCATCCCCCCACCCACCTCCCCTCCAGCACCCCTCCATTTGTTCTCTAGAGTTCAGTGTCTCTTATGGTTTGCCTTCCTCTCAATTTTCATCTTATTTTATTTTATGGCAGCAATGCCCACAATAGCCAAACTATGGAAGGAGCCCAGATGTCCCTCTACAGATAAATGGATAAAGAAGATGTGATACACACACACACTGGAATATTACTCAACCATCGAAAAAAAAAAAAAAGGAATCTTACTATTTGCAATGAAGTGGATGGAACTAGAGGATATTATGCTAAGTAAAATAAATCAGAGAAAGACAAATATCATATGACTTCACTCATGTGTGGAATTTAAGAAACAAAACAGAGGATCATAGGGGACAGGAAAGAAAAATAAAATAAGATGAAATCAAAGAGAGAGACAAGCCATAAGAGAATCTCAATCATAGGAAATGAACTGAGGGTTGCTGGAGGGGAAGGGGGTAGAGGATGGGGTAACCGGGAGACAGGCATTAAGGAGGGCACATGATGGAATGAGCCCTCGGTGTTGTAGCAACTGATGAATCACTGACCTCTACCTGTGAAACTAATAATACACTACGTGTTAATTATTTGAATTTAAATAATACAAAATCTAAACAAATGGGCAATAACCTCAAACAGAGGACAGCTTGCATTCCCACTGACAGCTACTAAGAGCATTTTAAAAATCGGTTCAATTTGTGGGGGGTACAATTTGACAGTAAACTTTCAAAACATTTTAAAGGCGTGCACTGCCCAATGACATGTGCACCCCGAGATGTGTTTATCGCATCGCTACATGCAAGAGTCGCAGCAAAACTAATCCTGAAGTCCATCAATACATGAGAAAAAGAATTCTAAACTCCCCAACTCTGGAACACCAAAGAGCCATTGAAAATAACTTATGGCAGCTAAATGAACTGATCTGGAATTATCTCACTGCTAGGTGAAGATAATAAGCCACAGAAATAGATGAATCCTCTTATTCATGTAAACACACAAATAAAAAAATGATATGCCTATTTCTGTCTCTCAATGCATAGAAGACGGTCCAGAACATTGGCAGGGAGCAGAGCTGTTTGAGGGTCCTATATTTGGGGTGAAGGGGAACTCTTATAAATTACTCAGTATTAGTTATTTTTAGGCATTTTATGATGCAAATTAATCTATTATTTACTCATGCGATTTTAAAGAAAAAAAAAATAGCTTCAAGAATAGAACATTCTGGCATCAGTGCCCAAAATGGAGCAGAGGGACACAGGAGAGAAGGCAGGCAGCCAGGTGAGAAACCCCGCAGGAACCTGCCAGGCGGATAGGTGTGCGGGGAACTGAATGCAGGTAGTCGAGCCTGGAGAACGCAAGCTAAGGCCATGAGGCGCTTTGAAGACAGAATCCCGATGACTGGGTCATCCTACAGGGTGGGGGTGTGTCAACAAAGATGCTCAGAGTTTATCCGGTAAGTGGCAGGGTGCTGACGGTGCTATGATGATGATAAGTAATAGAGAATGCGGGAACACAGTTGAATTCAGAGCCAAGGCGTCCGGCATTATTTGAGGCAGGGATGCACAAATGAGGTCAAGGCGCTAGGAGATGTGTGAGCAGGTGGACTAGTTTTGTTTGGATCCTAACTTGGGTGCAAAGCAGCGGACTTAAATTGTCATGCATCAGAGCTGAAATGCAAGAACAAAAATTGGCTTGGCCTCAGACCTATGGACCGTGAACTTCTTTCTACAGCTACTCGAAGATACCAGGGCAACTGGCGGATTGCCAGGGTTCCCAAAAGCTGAAAGGGAACCTCATATTTATCTCGGATGAGGCTGCCCTCACTCACTAAAGAGTCCTTTGTTTTCCTTTTGCCTGGAATTATCCCACTTGTATTGCTTACCTCATGCAGCTTAAAAGCTCTTATTGATTAATAAAATGAGGACCAACCAACAGCCAAAACATTCACGCAAAACAACCGTCTACAAAGAACATATTTCATCCTGGACACCTGCAGGGTTGGATGATAGCAGGGACCTCAGTGCTAGACTCAAGCTTTTCTCCATCCCAGGCTGGCCGAGCAAACTTTTGGTGCCTCAGTTTCCTCCTTTGTAAAATGGATTCTTTTAAGTTCATTTTTGCTTCCACGTTACAGTGTATGATCCGCCTCAATCTTGCCCTCACCCCGAGACCACCCCCTTTCAGCAGATCATTTTCCCCCTATGGAAGGATAGTTGATTGATGGAAGAAAAGAGGGTATTGGTGGGGGGAGGGGAATGAATTGAAATTGTGCAAGGGGGGCGGGATAGCCTCATTAACAGAATAATTGAACTGTTGGTTAATTTTCCTTGTTATCCACAGAAAACAACAAAAATCTTCCAAGCGATGATTCCTCTTCTTCCAAATGATTAAAAGAACAACAAAAAGGTTTGTATCTTAGATGTATCTAGCAATTATGTGCCTGACACTTTTTTTTTTCCCTTTTTAAATATCATACGAGGCAGATGTATTTTTAAAGTCCTGGCAATTTACACAACACTATGAAAGTGTCAGTTCTTCCTAATCAGAAATTTTCTGCACTTCCCCCAACCTTATTAGCAGTAATTCCCGCTAATTGATAATTATTACCTTTTCCTTAGTCAAATCTAGTTGTTGGTGTGACAACACTTCCTGCTTTGCTAAGATCAATATATTTAACTATCACTGTAAATAATGCATAAAATTAATAATAAAACTATGCTTGCTGAATAGAATGCAAATTTCATATATTTTCATACCAGCTCCTTAATTTGCAATTGTTTTATTATTATTATTATTATTATTATTATTATTATGCCAGAGACTGGTAATAATAAGTAGTTCTTAAGCCCAAATAATGAAATTCTTCATATGTAAATGTCATTAGAACGGACTAAAGCCCGTTGACACAACTTGGCTATTCCTGGGCTCTGAAACTCCCAGTGGAGAGTAAATCTTATCCCTTCTTCAAGTCAACTGCAATAAGTCTTAATTGATTTGTGTAAGAGAATTGTTCTTTACCTACTTGAACTGGGCCGGACTCAGCCCTGGATGATCGCTTTGTGGGCTTGCGCGGACTCATTTCCTGGTAGTGGATGATGCCTTTATGGCAGCAAAGGGCAAAGCCAGCAGGCATCTGGGTCCGAGCCCAAAATGACTCCTAATAAAAGAGCACAGGCGAATGGCCTTGGAAAAGCTTCAGAGAAGGTAACGTAACCATCACATTATTCTGGCATGTGTCCCCCACTCCTAACCTACCTCCTCCTCCTCCACATTCTTAATTAAATCAGAAACATTTGGCTATCTGAAAGACAAAGACTGTGACTTTGAAAAACTATGATCCAGGAATCTAAAATATATAGCGGGAGATTGTTGGTGGAAGAGAAGCACTAATGGGGTCAGGACTTTCTCCTAATCTTGCAGCCTAGAAACACTTCCCATGGAGGTGGAAAGAGACCTCTAGCTTTGCATCCTCTCCCTGTTAGAAGTAACATTTGCTGGGGCCACCGTGGAGCAGGCAGGGCTCAAACATTGTGCATTAGCCTCAAGACTGAGCAAACCCATTCTCGTCGGCCTCGTCTTCTCATCTGTAAAAGGGAGAAATTCACAACATAAGAATTCTGTCACCTCTTTCTACTCCTTTATTCCACATGAAGTCAATACCCTTGACCCCAATTTGGTTTTTGATAGTGAAAAAAGTACAGCCAAAAGCCTAATTGTGTACAATGCAAGAGAGAATGGAAGTCATAAAAAGAAATCCTTGGAACATGATGGCAAACTCCCATGTGACATCTGTCAACCAAGGCTGGCTTTCTCATTTTTTAAATGGGAATAAAATATCAAGACAAAGAAAAGTCCGTCCTCTGAAAGAGAAGGACACACATATGAGAGGAACCTGAAGAGTGCCGGGTTCTCCTCCCAGGACAGGAAGAAGGAAGATATAAAAGTAAGTAAAAGAAAAGACACCGGTGAGATGGGCACCGGGGAAAAAGAGTCACCAGGAAGGAACCGAAAGCATGAGGACAGAGACCAGACTTACAGTGAAGTCACAAAAGGGCTGTGCAAACAGAAAGGCAGAGCTGACAGTAGGGAAAAGTGAGTCAGTTCTGAGGAATAGAAACTCTGGGCGTCCTCTCAGAATACAAGAGCAAAGGAAATGACATGAGAAGTCATAGTCTCAAGGTGAAGATGTATTATGATCTATTATCCACTCAGCGAATATTAATTTTTCAATGGTTATATCCTGAGGATTGTTCTAGTGTCATATGAACAATGCACACAAAAATCCATGCCTTCTTACACCTTACGGTCTGAGCAATGGGTCTTATTGAGTGCGAGCTTTACCAAGTAGAAGTAATCAAAGAACCCCAATATTTTTAGCTATCAAGTTTCTGTTCTTTATATGAAAAGATCAGCGTCCATCCCGTGAGACCATGTTCATATACACACAAGGAGCCCCGTGCCCAGTAAAGCACACTGACTCGCCATAAGTTACTCAGACCGAAAAGAGAAGACGTCCACCCTGACTCATCCCCCTTCGGCCCCTCCATTGTTTTTGAGCTTACTGTCTTGTCTTCGACTGGACTGCAAGCTCCCTGGGGCCAGAACCTTGTCTCAAGACATCAGCACTACACAGGGAATGTCCCTGAACGACGTAGCAGGGCCAATAACTACTTGTGGTTGTTAATGAATGAAATCAGAGGCAGACCACCACCCAGTTCGCAACTAAAGAAAAAGTCCCTAAGTGTCTAGAAGACCAGAATGGTAAAGGTCAGGTTAAAGATCAGTCTCTGATTAGGGAAACCCAATAAGGATAAATTCAAGCCTGCAGATGTCCAGACAGAACCGTCAAAAGGATGAAAACAAAGTCAGTATATATCTGGTCAATAAAAAGTTGCCTACAAATACATAGAAATCTGCTACCTCAGACTTTTTCTTACCAATGCCAAGTGCATGTAGAGTGTTATCCACAGGCTTTGGGAGGAGAATCACTGTGGTCTGTACCTGAGTCATTGTTATTATTTGACTCCATGTAGGAAGGAAAGAGAAAGGTATTGTCATCTATTTAAACACTCAAAAAAAAAAAAAAAAAAAGTGATGCTTATTACCCTTCTTGGAAAAAAATGATGAAGAGGCACTTCCAGTTTGAGGTACTGAACAGCAAAAGCATAGTGGCTATTAAAAAAATAAAATTAAGATAACTTTGTCAGCAGCCACTGATCAGATTGTTTTAAAGAAAAATACTTAAGGGTCTTTCATTACTCAGTTTAAACCCCCATTCTAGTGCTCTAGTTGGCTCATATGTTGCTGATTAGACATTGTATCCTGAGGGTGAAGTTTGTCCCTAAATCAAGAAATATACTTGCTGGAGCTCATCTCTCAACCCCTGTTCCCCCCATCTTGAGTTTGATGAGTTCTTGTATCAGTTAGCTTTGCTGCAGTAACAAACAACCCCCAGACCTCCGTGGGATCCCAGAGCAACAAAATCTTATTTTTCTCACATTAAACGTTATCTATATAAGGTGCTGGAGGTCAGCCCTGGCCCGCTCTGCCCCTCTTCCTGGGGGCTCGAGATGGAAGGCTTCTCCCCTTGAGACACGTTGTTCTCCTGGCAGACAGAAAAAGTCAGGAGACTGAGGAAAGCCCATAATGGTTGTCACCGCTTCTTCCCAGCTATGGTGCATGTCACATTGGCTCTTATGCCGCTGGCCCATGCAAATGCCAAGGCCGAGCTCTGTGTGGATGGAGCAGAAAAATGTACGTCTTGTGCCGGAAGGGAATGTGCATCATGTGGCGATGGCCGGGGATGCCTGATTCCTGGAGAGGGAGAGGAGGCGAGCATCTGAGAGCAGTGATTCCCTTCATCACCTAAGTTAAAGGAAAACTGGTGGTGGAATGATATGGCTCGGCAAATACTGGACTGCTCAGGCTCCTCTCAGAAGCTCTGTGGTCTGACCCTGAACCACCCAAACATGACTCCTCCTGGGCCGGACTTGCTTTGTCACCAGTATACCTTGTTCTAGATTCTCTCTCTTTCTCTCCCAAAACACAGTGAGCGAAATGGCACAATGAGCAAAATAATAGTCACATTTTATTGCCTGAGAGTTTGCTGAATAACTTTCTGCTCCTTTAAATTTTTCACTGAATCCCTGAATGACTTGAGTTAATTTGAATGACTAATCAACTCTCTAGTGACAGATATTACTGCTTTAATAAAATCTAATTTGTTACCCATCTTAAGAAGTATCATTGTTTTATGTACCATTAAGAAAAAAAAAGATGCTAATTAAACTATGATATGCCATTAATTATAAGATGCATCCCATTCAGAGATGTTAAAATGTGAAAAATATGTCTTAGAATCAGTGAAATACGGTATCTATCATTATATTTCTTCACACCCAATCATGTTTCAGATAAGACATACAAATCTTCCTATACTAATCATAATTTAAAATCAGCTTATACACAGTATGACATCAACAATGTAAAATTTGAAAGATAATTCAGCATTAAAATACTCTAGAATATTCACAGTGATTTTTGTATATGGAAATGGACTAACTGAATTTCTGTTTCTTTGTTATACTTTTTTTAATATTCTGATTTTAATAAACCAATGTTAATTTCATGATCATAAATATTGGTTGTATTTTAAAATACAATGTTGTATGATGCTGCATATGTCAAATGGCAATTTAAAAAAATAAACTGAAAAAGAAGTGATAGGAAAGACATCAAACTATAATGGTGTTTCTTTCAGGGCATAGATTATGGTTGTTATTTTACTTCCTCCTCTCTACTCCTTTTCTCTTTTGTGAAAGTTTTAGAAATAAGAAACATTTTTTTTTTCCAGAAAAGCAGGTTACATCCTCCAATAGGGCTTGCCTACACTTGTAAGTCAAAAAGTCAATGAATAGTTGCCTACCAAAGACCCATTCTCTCCTTCTTTCTCGAGACAATCTCATACTTATTCTAGGTGCCAAAGGGCTGAGCTGAAGATGATTTTCCCATCAATGTCAATCTCCCTCTCCCATGTGTGACCATGTGAACAAGTTCCCATAAATGAGATGTAAGTGAAAATGTTCAATGGGGCGTCCAGTAAAGTTTCTTAAAAGTAACACAGATTTTTTTTTTGCTGTTGTTGTTGTTTGGTCTTACTTATCTCCTCCTTGGAATACTGCCATAATGGCTGGTGCTTCAACAGCCATCTTGAGCCTTGAGATTGCTTGATGATGGGAGCCAATGCAAAGGATGTTGGAACAATAATAGAATAGGCTGGGTATTGATGATGTTGGAGCTACCAGACTATTTCCAGACTATTTACCTTTGGGCTTATTATACATGGAAAAGAAATAAACTTCCAAATTATTTAAGTCTCTGTTATTCACAGCTGGTGGAAATTCCTGATTCACGCAGAGAAAGTAAACGAAGGCATAGGTCTGAAGCCCGCCTCTGCCTTTGCATTCTGTATGTGATCATGAACGTGGACAACACAGAAGGCACAATGTATTCCCTGATGATCTGAAATAAACAGTTCTGAGTTGTCAGAGGTTAGCTTCAGCTCAGCCATGTTCCACATCAGTGTCTAGGATGGGGAAATTCTAAGATCTCCAGGCAATCAAAGGGACCTAGCTACATGGATGGCAAGATTTCCATTACAAATAAGCCTTTCTTCCCCCTTTATCCATTTCTAGTATTCCCCACATGAGCCAGGGTCTCTGACCTCTTGTTTATTTCTTCCCAAGTTGCCCTTTCCCTGGGGCACTTGGCTAATTTTGTACTCCAGTGACCAAGATGGGCATTTGTCACTTTCTTCAGAAAGGAATGAGAACAGGTGCATTTGATATTTCTAGCCACACTCAACTGAATTTTGGCTGAGCAACAGCCCACTGCGTGCTTTGCATGAGTATGTATGCATTCTAGAACTTGGAGGTTTTCCACAAAATGCATGTGTGCATTTCCTTCCATACTTTAATGGCAATAATCTTTAAGAATCCAGTGAATCAGAGCAAAAGAAAAGAAAAATCTGCTCTGAAAGCACGTTAAGAATGCTTCCAAGAACGAATCCCTATCTGAGAGCTTTGGCTTATTTAGAGAGTCTACAGATGAATTTTTGTAAGGTAAGATAAATAATTCATTTAATCAATATGCCTATATAATGAATTGGCATGAACAGATTTCTAATACAAACAAGCAGATCAACCTACATTTTCCTTGTTGAACTGTGTAAAACAAAATCCTCTAACCTCTCATTCACCTTGCAAATCACGTGGGCTTCATGACAAGTTGAAGCCTGTGATGTAGTTATCCAAAGGCCACAGCTGTGGTCTTTGGAAAGCATGGGACTCTGTTAATGTCACTAGCTAGAATTCATGCCCAAGGGCAGCTCCCTGTTCTCTTCAGGATGCTAGGTGAGGCCATCCATGGTCAGGGCAAGGATCATCCCCACCTGCCCCCTCTGTCTGCCGTCTAAAGTTCATACTTACTAAACTGATATTAAACTACAGGAATGCCCTCTCCCTCAGGTATCACGTTCCAGGTAGGGTCAATATCTTTGCATATATTTCTCTTTGTCTGGAATGTTTTCCTTATCTGTTCTGTTCTTAGGGAACACTGACCCAGTCTTCAAGATCCAGCCTCATTATCCCACTTGATAAGGAAGGAAATGGAGGGTCAGAGAAGCAGAATTATTTGCCTAATACAATGTAAGTTGTGCTAGGGCCAGGATTTGCCTGTATAGGTCCAAATTGTGTGTTTGTATCTATGTATGGATGGAAAAAGAGTGACTGCATACACCAATTGGATTGAGATATTATCCATTTATGGGGTGTGGTTATTTTAATTTGGGCTTAATTTTACTTTTCCAGTTTCTCAAGGTGGAAAGTGAATTCACCAATTTGAGATCTTTCTTCTTTTTTAATACAGACATTTTAGTGCCATAAATTTTCCTCTAAGTACTGCTTTAGCTGCATAGTACACATTTTGATACATTGTGTTCTAATTTTCATTCAATTCTAATACCTTCTAATTTCTAATTCTGTTCTTGATTCCTTCTAATTTCTGGTTTTGATTCCTTTTTCTTGGAGCTCATTGAGATTCTTGGATCTATAGAATTATAGCATAAATTTTTAAAATTTTAGTTTTTAGTTTTCTAACTATTCTTCTGCTCTCTTCTTCCAAGACTCCAATTGCATATATTTTAGGTCATTTGAAGTTATCCCTGATATTCTATTTGCTTTTTTTCAGTCTGTTTTCTTTCCGTGTCTTATTTTGGAAAGTTCCTATTATTACATCTTCACTCTCATTAATCTTTTCTTCTGCAACTTCTGATCTACTGTTAATATCATGCAGCATACTTTTCATCCCAGGTGGTATAGTTTTCATCTCTAGATGTTTTATTTTGATCCTTTTCTTTTTCATATGGCCCATATCTCAACATGCTCTTTTATTGCTCTAAACCGTTGAACATATGAAATCAGTGAAAAACAGTTATAATAATTGTTTTAATATCCTGTCTACTAATTCTATCGGTTATGTCATTTCTAAGTCTGTTTCAATCAATTGATTTTTCTCCTCATTAAGACTCACATTTTCCTTCTCCTTTGAATGCCTGGTAATTTTATTAGATGCCGGAGACTATTAATTTAATGTTGTTGAGTGATGGATATTTTATATTCTCATAAATATTAAGTGTTATTCTGAGATGTAGTTAAGTTACTTGGAAACAAGTCTGATTCTTTTGGACCTTGCTTTTAAGCTTTATTGAGGCAAAACCAAAGTAACATCTAGACAGGGTCTAATTTTGGCCCTACTGCTAAGGGAAAAACCTGATGAATCTACCTGATGTCGCATGAGTTATGAGGTTCTCCGCTCCAGCCAATGGGAATGGACCCTCTTCTCACCCCCATGTGAGCTCTAGGGCTTATTTCCTCTGATCTTTCTTGGTGCTTCTTTCCCTGTCTTGTTCAAATTCTTCACAGGTGTGTGATAAAAAGTCTTCAGCTGAATGTGTGAGGACACTGCTATGGATCTCTGAACTCTCCGTGCAGCTCTCTGCTCTCTGATGCTCTGCTCCATGAAGTCTCTCCACCTCGGCCTCCCACCAATATTCCTTCAAGTCAGGAGGACTGCCAAGGTCTAGCAGGTTCTTTCTCCCTCTGCCGTGGCCTGAAAACTCTCTAAGCAATAAACTGGGATTAACTTGGGCTACATGTCACTTGCTTTGCATAGCTCAGAGTTCCCTGTCCATCGTGATCTCATGTCTAATACTTGAAGACTGTTGATTTATATATTTTATTTTATTTTTATTCCTTTTATTTGTGATGGTACATCTGGTATCTCTTACTTCCCCTGGTCATGAATCAAAGTTGGGTTTCATTTTCTATTGTAAAAAGGACTCATGTTTAGGATCTTTGAGAAGAGCCTGGAAAGATGTTTAGTGCTTATAAATAACCTTTATATTCTTATAAAACCGTAGTCAATTATTTTATTACCTTGGGGAGCGTGTATCCTTGAACCAACTCCCCACCTCCCCTTCCTCACAGTCCAATAGAATAGTTTTACACCTCAGATTACCTCTTGTAAGTTACCAGATCTCAGACAAATTACCTGAACTTCCTTACCTCAAAATTTTTAAATATGTATAATGAGAATACTATTCTCTACCTAACGGACTTGTAATTATTAAATTAAATAGCATATAAAATGTATTTCTAAAAGAAAATATCTGTATAACAGTTGTCTAATGAAAGGCAAATAAAAGTTGTATGCGGTCAAGGTCCATCCATTGTCTAAAAGTCAATTATTGTTATTTATTTTTATCTATGTATCTATCATCTATCTACTTTAATTTGCATCAAGAAATATCTGTGAAATGCTCTCTTTTGCCAAGAGAACTCAAGTTTAAACTTTTTTTCTTTTTATTTCTCTAATAAAAACTATGCCTTAAAATATGCAGAAAGGAAATATTTATTTCAAATTTGGTGTCTGTAACATTATGTTTCACACATAAACGGGATTGAAGTTCCTCTCATAGGAAAGAAAAAAAAAGTCCTCAATTAATTCAGCAAGTGTGAAGACATTTTCATTTGGGAACCTGCTGAGAATTGGTGAAAGGCTCATCGTTGGTCAAGCCAGCAGTTCGCATATCTCTGCCAAGGTCCTCCTGGGCAATGGGTACAGAGTGGCCCATGCATCTCAGTCGGAAGAATTTATCATCTATTTCACTGGAGAGAGAGCATTAAAGATGCATCCTGGTGCAATGTTCTCACATTCTGCCACAGTATATTTTCTGCGAAGGACACTTTCGCTGTGCTGGCCTCAGTGTTTAAACTTCCAGAAGCTTCCAGTGGCTTCCAGATGATGCTTTCAGTATGCTCACCCATGTAGTCCATTTCCTTCCACAATCCTAGTTTTTCCATTCTGTAAGGGCTTGCAACAGAAACCAGGATTGTTTCTTCCTGTCTTTGGAATTCTAAACAAAAGGGGAAGGAGGGAAAATTCCATTTTTCCCATCTATTTTTATTTAGAATAAAAATAAACTCCTGAAACTCCCACTGTAGTAGACATACTCTATTGTGTCTGTTCAATTCACAGTGCCCCCTTGATGGCCTTCCTACGTGCGGAGCAGGTACTTCAGCATCCGTATTTATAAATGACTCGGGTGTGGATGGGGCCAGGTGTGGACAGATGACACAAGCTGGGCCAATCAAATTTGGAATTGAAATTCATCAGTATATTTCACACAGGATGAGTTCCTAACAGCAACAAAAATATCATTAAGAGTCCAGAGCTGTGATTTGGATATCTTCCACCAGGTGGAAGTAGAAAAGTATATCTGCAGATATAAAAGAAGGTGGATTTAATAAAGAGAAGAGGAGATACAAACAGAAGGAACATTCCCTGAGCTTTACAGATGCTGTTCTTTGCCGTGTCCAAGGGCTGGATCTCCAAGACTTTATTTCTACCCTGAGATTCAAGGAGACATGACTATATCCTTAAACCAAATACCCCAGTTTCATTTTCAGCTTGTGTTGGTTTCTTCTGCTTGCAAACATAATGTCATAACTAATAAAGCATACTGGAGTGACACAGATTTAAAAAGAGTTGATCTACACCTAACAAGACAGGAAGAACACCTAGAAATGATGTAGCACTCAATGTGGGCCAAAAACTTTGCTGTAGACACGCTCATCAAATCCTAGAAACAACTTGTGGGAGATTTTGAGTCCATTTCATAGAGGAAGAAACAGAGGCTCAGAAAATTCCAGTGACTTGGCCAAGATCATAAAGTTAGTAGATGTTGCAACTAAAGTCACTTCAGCTGACTAGAAAAGTCCTGACTGGTGCAGAGGGATGCTACACCATTCCTTCAAGAATGACAAAGGTGATACATGATGTGTGGCTTCTGAAGTCCTTGACCACAAGTTGAATTTGGCTTAGAGACAGATCATAAAATTAAACTGGGCCTCAAGAGTCACCCAAACGGAACTGCATAGGGGTAGGGACCAGCATGGAAAACTGATTTCCTCCATATGTAATCAGCAATCAGGTGAATTTCTTGTTAATTCAATCAGAAAAGCAGAGATATATTGCAACTCTTTGGATTAAGGTCTGAAATCAAATATTTTTTTACAAGGTTGACCTTTGTCAGTTTCATGTACGAGGAACTGATGATGAGCCACTGAACTAGCAAATTAGCTTTGCAGAGCTGTTGACAGGGTCAGTAAGAAATGAAACCCATTTTAACAAAGATGAGCTGGTTTCTAAGGTGTATGACTCAGTTTGGGTGGCTTCCGCCATAAAGACGTCTGGAGGCACTTTGGAAGCAGGCTCTAAAAAAGTGCAAATTTTTTACCTTGAGACATTTAACTCTTTCCCTATCTTTCTAGAACCAGTGGAAATGACTGTGAAATTTCCTTGCCAAATCTTCAGCAGGGCAGAGCTCTTTATCCACTTCCTAAAACCAAACAGACATGTTGGGCACCTCATGCATACTGAGCAGTCATCGCTGTCATATATCGACTCCCCCCATCAGGGGCAGGAGAGTTGTTTCCAACTTACAAGACAAGAAGCTAAGGTACAGAAAAAGCTTTGTACCTTTCTGCAATCTCTTACTCCCGTAGCTACGTTAGAGCTTAAGATCACTGTGGAACATATGGGAATAAGCAAAGACTAGTTAGAAGATCAGCAATCCTATTACTTCCACCTTCTTTCCTTCTACAAACTGAATTATAATTCCCAGACTCCCTTGAGGTAGGTGAGATCATGAGACTGTTTTCTAGCCAATAGGCTATATGTAGTAATTCCTTACTGGTACAGCTGCGTAAAATAACCCCACAATAGCTTGCCTTGCTCTTCCTCCTTGCGATGGCTTGATAGAGACAAGCACAGGAATTTTGGAAGTTATGTTAAAGGTGGGAAACCATAAGATAGTAGGTGTCTGGGTCCCTGAATCACCACTTGGAGGAGAGCCACACACCAATTGAGAACATTTATTTTAGACTTCATGTGGAAAAAAATAAATTGTAGCCTACCCGAATCATGACACGTGGGAGTTTATCACCACAACTAGTGTTAACTAATAGGGAGAGCTAAGGACACTGAGGGTGATGTAAGCTTTTCTGGAAGGACTTTCACACTGAGATGTAGTCCTGAAATGTTTTGGTAATTCAATGTGTCAATTTGGCTAGATTGTGGTACCCAGTTGTTTGGTCAAACACTAGTTAATCTAGATGTTGCTATAATGCCTTTCATTAGATATGATTAACATTTACAACTGGTTGATTTTAGGTAAAGCAGATTCCTTTCCATAATATGGGTGGGTCTCATCCAATCAGTTGCAAACCTTAACAGCAAAGACCAAGGTTTCCCCAAGAAGAAGGAATTCTGTCTCCAGACTACAGTATAGGAACTCTGCCTGACTTTCCGGTCTTTGGACTAAAGACCAGAACATCAATATACTCAATCTCCAGCCTGCTGGCTTGCCTACTTAATTCAGATTTTTCAGCCACCACAATCACATGAGCTAGTTCCTCAAAATAAATTCTCCTCTCTCTCTCTCCATGTATTCATCCATTTATCAATGACATAGATATTACCTATTATTGTACCTATTACACACACATACATAATATATATGTGACATACTACATTTATGTATTTCAAACCTATTGGTTCTGTTTCTCTGGAGAAACTGACTAATACAGATTTAAACGACAGGAACAGCTGGGGGGTTGGCGCTTCCAGTGGATGAAGGAGTGAGATGCTGCAACTGACTGACATCATCTTATTCCAGACAATTGCAGGGAGGAGCAGGGAGGGGGAATCAGGCGGCTCTAAAGTGGTCTGAGGGCTTCTAGCTGAAGTCCTAGGACACTGGGACCTCAGTGGCAGACCTGTTCAGTGTTCTATAGCAGACAGTGAAGCAGGACTCAGGTCACTGTCCCTCTCAAGGGACATCATGTCCAGGCACAAGTTGCAAGATTCAACACAGGATTTTCTCTCTTTTCCCTCTGCAACATGGCTGGCAATAGAAAGAAGCTACCTCATCATCCTGGGTTCCAGAAACAAGGCACCTGGAGTAGAATCGCGGCCAACCCTCTGTGGACACATAGCACAAACATAAATGTTTATGGATTAAATAACTGCTCTGTATTAATAGCCGCTCAAAATTGTGAGTGATTTATTATTGCAGGACGTGTCTATCTATCTGGACATCTCTACTTATATGTCTATAAAGACAGACTGCTTCAACCGTTCAGATTTGAACCCGTTTAAATCCTGGTCCCCACCATGTCCTGCCTACATGTTTTGGGGAAAGCCATGTAACCTCTCAATTGCCTCCACTTAAAATGGGAGAAGTAGAGTATTTATCAAAAAGAGTTGTGATAATTTAGTTGGGTCAACATATTTAAAGCTCTTAGTTGTCACAAGTACACATCAGATAATTAAGGAATACTACTTATGATGATAGCCTGTTTTAAGAACCCTTCTCTTTACCGTGACCAGGGAGTCTTCCCATCAGGGTGGGCAATGCCAGACTCATACACAGTTCATAATCACTACTTGAAATATCATCCAATCCAAGCTGGGATCTGGGAGATTTGTATTAGGGCCACGTAATACATATTATAGGTTTTGAGGACTTAGTTGGCCTCTGTCTCACATTCTTCTCTCTCTCTGTCTCTTTCTCTGTCTCTGTCTCTCCTTTTTTATCTCTACGGACCTTTAAAAATATAAAAGCAATTCTTAACTGGAGGGACCCACAAAGACAGTGAGTCAACCGCTGGTCTAATCAGTCCTACGGTATCTTTGTCTTTTGATTTTCCTTGATCTTGGTCTAGTCTCTGTTCTGGAAGGAGCTTGAGACCACCCTCTACACAGGTAAGCGTTCGCTCCACGCACACTTGGTGTACGCATTCCTGGTATTCGGGACAGTTTCCTGACTGCTGACCGTGAGTCATTGGCTCCTTGCTCAGCTGGTTTCACGTCAATAACATGGAAAATGATACATCTACTCAGCTCCTCCCTCAGTGGTGAGCTGGACTTATTCATTACCAGACACTTTAAGCCAGCTAATGGAACTCGTTCTTGAAGGGAGAGCAAATTCTTCGTTTATAGGAACAAATACCGATGAGCTACTTGCAAAATAACAAAGGGCTTCTGGTGT
The DNA here is from genome assembly GCA_028534135.1 of Potos flavus. Classification (NCBI taxonomy): domain Eukaryota; kingdom Metazoa; phylum Chordata; class Mammalia; order Carnivora; family Procyonidae; genus Potos; species Potos flavus. The sequence continues at coordinate 121,268,678 of CM052896.1, forward strand.
GGGTGTTTCATTTGTCTCACTTGATAAGAATAGCACGTTGTTGGCACGGGCTCAGTGATGGTCATCAGCGGTGCACGGGGTCATGAACACACCCTATTGGGGTTGCATGAGCATTTGGATAAAACAGATGTTTAAGATCCCTTGTGGGAAGTCCCACTGCAGGTGAGTCTTCAAGACTGGCTCCTCTTCCCAATACTTACGGCAGGAATCCCAGCCCTCTGAGTTTTGTTACAAGACAATAAATATAATAACCAGGGACATACATTTTTATAAGAAAGTTCTTGTGCTCCCTCACTGTGTCGCTTCTCTATAGGCATGGCCCTACAATGATGCACGCTGGCCGAATCTGAATATATTCTAATAATGTTGTCCAACTCAGCTCCTGCCTCTTCTAGTCCTTGGCATTAGCTCTGTAATTCTGTTTGTCCATCTGTTATTTGTCCTTCTGGCATTGCTGCCTGCCCATTTTTATATTTGTCTGTTTTTTGTTTTTCACTTTTCTTCCAGTGATTTTGCAACACCAGTCTACTGTTTGATTTTCTATCTGGTTCCCCTTCTGAAGACATGCTGTGAGAAATTCCAGAGCCAGAGGGAAACACTGGGTCTTACCTCTCCCAGAGCCTGTGTCTCAAACCGAGACCCTGCACACAGGGTATACGGTTGTAGGCTTATGAAGGCACGGGGTAAATGTTGCAAGTTTTCCCAGATCAAGCTGACATCACAAGGAGTTGAAATGTTCTATTTTAATAAATATGGATCTATTGTAGAAAAGGTCAACATTTTTGTTATTTTTAAGGAAATATAAGAAAAACATTGCTGAATGCCTCTTTGGGTTTTGTCTCACATTCTGTCTTCCCTGCTGCTAGAGGACTTTGTGGAAAAATCTGAGAAACATGGAATCAACAATAGAGTGTCAGGGGAGGGAGGAAGCATGCCCCCTTCTCGGTCCCACCTACCAGGTGCTATACTTGACCCTTCTGGCCCATCACCTCACTGAATCCTCATAATACATGAAGCCACAGAGATACTTAACCTTTTAGCAAAACCAAGCTTGAAAGAGCCAAACTAATATAGTGATAATTTTATCACTACTCTACTAAGTAACTTTGCAAAAGCCACACCTTAGAAAAGGACACAGCACTCGCTGTGGTCTCGCTTGGAAAGAGATATTTTTGCATAATGTTAAGGGCTGAATTGCATCTTTCCCCAAATTCATAGGTTGAGGGCCTAACTCCAGGTACCTTAGAATGTGGCTGCATTTAGAGATAGGTCTTTAAAGAGGTGGTTAAGTTAAAAATGAGGCCATGAGGGTGGGCCCTGATCCAATATGACTGGTGTCCTTACATAGAGAAAACACACACTCACAGAAGACGGTATAAAAAAAACAGAGGGAAGACGAGCGCTTGGGTGACTCAGTCACTTAAACATCTGCCTTCAGTTCAGGTCATGATCCCAGAGTCCTGGAATCCAGGAGTGCATTGGGCTCCCTGCTCTGTGGGAAGTCTGCTTCTCCCTCTCCCTCTGCTGCTCCCCCACACGTGTGCATGTGCATGCTCTCTCTCTCTGTCTCAAATAAACAAATAAATCTTGAAAGAAAGAAAGAAGAAAGGAAGAAAGGAAGAAAGAAAAGGAAAAAGAAAGAAA
>CM052896.1:121270821-121300810 GCA_028534135.1 Potos flavus
GGCGGTGACAGCGGGCAGCTCTGAATCAGGAAGAAAGGGAACCCTCTTTGAGATGATCGGTAATCTGAGATACAAAGAAATTCTCAACCATGGAAAATATCAGAGGGAAAGACATTTTTGGCAAGGCAACAGTACATGCAGATGACGGAATGGGACAGGATGCAATCCAACAGGTGGGCACCTTAATCAAGATTTTTTTGTTTTCTTTTTAAAGATTTATTTATTTATTTTAGGGGAAGGGGAGGGGGTGAGAATCTCAAGCAGACTCCTCCCTGAGTGCAGAGCCAGACTCTGACGTGGGGCTCGATCCCATGACCCTGAGATCATGATCTCAGCTGAAACCAAGAGTCAGTCACTTAACCAGTTGAGCCACCCAGGCACCCCTCCCCCCTTTTTTTGATTAATAAATTTGTACAGTGTTCTCCATATAGGCGCTGTATGTACTAAGGACAGATTATATATACTTTTTGACTGTGAGATCGTTTTCCCACGAGATTTTCTTAATGAATGCTGTTAATATATAGTAAAGCTATTGAAGTCTAGAGTATGTCTTTTGAAATGGTCACGTTACTCAATTGTGATTAATTCTGCAAGCTCTCCAGTTCATGTAAAACTGGATTTTCTCTTCTCTTGCATTCTGGAGGTAGACACTCGTAACAAATATAGTAATAATAATTTTGCAATAATGTAAATTTTGCATCTTCCTTTTTAAAGGTCATTGCACCTTTGATATCTGTTTTCTAACTCAACACTGCTTTTATTTTCATAGATCTCCATGAGAGGTAATCTTCCATTTTATAATAAATTGCATTTCAGTTTAAAATGGATGATGTGATTCTTTTTTGATGTTTTTGTGTTGGGTACAGGAGCTCTGTTATAAATAAAACCACTCTAGAGTATTTCTTTCTTTTAGAGTTTAGTTTTTCCTCTGAATTATTTTCTTTAACTATATGAAGAGGTATAGGATTCATCTTTAAGTTAAAAGGAATCATTGGGGGGTTGGTTGGTTAGGGTCCCTAGGCTCTGGACAACGTTCTTTAGCTGGTGAACTGGTGACTTGTGATGACCTATCTGGGGGGTTGCTTTATAAATAATCATTTGATTGTCTTGGAGGAAAAGTGACATCCTGTCACAAAGGTGGGGAGACAGGGAGGAAATGGAGAGGCTGATTGACCCAAGCATCATCTTGAGAATGTGGCTAGGATTCTGTTCGGCTTCCATTTTTGTTGGGTGACCATGAGGAGTTGGCTTTCCCTGTGCAGGTGGAAGCTATATTCAGAGCGACCTGAGTCAGCCTCTGCTGTTGATTCACTAGGCAACTAGGCAACTCTAGGCAAGACAATGAACTCCTTTGAGCTTCATTTTCTTCGTGAAGGCTCTACATTACAGCTTGCCGGCGCAGCTACGAGGATTAAATAAGATCACATACTTAGAGTGCCAAGCATCCTATTATGCACAGAACGAGTCCTCCAAAAATGAGTGATTTTCTTTCTTTTGCTTCCAAGCCAAAGGAAACTTCTAGTAGAGATATGGTCTACAGACTCTTCTGTTGCATGTCCCACGTGGAAGAGCAAACCCCAGTAACTGGGAAACATTCTAACTGGGGCTGCTTTGTTGTTGCTGTTTCTGTTGTCATAAAATGGCCCTTATCATCCTGTCCGTGGAGAGGAATCTAAGTGATCTGAGCCACCTGGAGGGCGGGACTTATTCATCTCTAGGCCAATCACGTATCTGGATGTAGGAAAGCGTGCAGCGAGTTATATGCAGAATAGACGCTAATTCCCTTGCACACTAGGAGCGAGGGTACTCATGAGTGAACGAGCCACACTACCTATATCTTCTCCCTGTGCACACTCTTCCTTGCTCCCTGCTCCGCACCCCTTCTGCCCACCAGCCTGTTCCCCCGGAACACGCACTTGTCATTATAAGCGTCCCTTATTCGTCCTGAGATTAGATTGCTCGTCTCTGCTCTCCTGCCCACAAACAACACACCAAATTTCTCATGTAAATTATGTGGATTGGGCTCCAAATTCTGCCATGGTTTCTAACCATCTATGTGGGTGCCATTTGTCTAGAATTTATTATTTCTTCTTCCACGTCATTTCACAAAGAATGGGCTATCTACTAAGTGAAATATAAAATCGAAGGAATGATCAGGGAAATTTAAAGCACAAATGCTATTAAAATTCACGTTCCTGTACATGGATAGTTTTGTTGAAATGATGTGGGCAGGGCATACCTTCTTTAGGTATAGCAGTCACGGCACTCTCTTTTAGGACCTTGTTAATGCTGGCGTTGGCATGATCGCCCTGCCACTGAGCCCCATTCCTAGGGGCCATTTTTTGCCCACTTACATAGTAAGTGTCTGCACTACAGAAACAGAGCAAAGCAAAACAAACCAAAAAAATGCTGCTAAAGTATTGATCTTTGACATGGAGTCAAATAACTATACTGTATTTAGGATCTGAGAGAACATGCTTTAGAGCTCACCCCCTATACATAAATAACTCTCCCTGAACCCAGTTTTCCAGGTAACTAGAACGAGAACATGTATCAAACAGATATTTTTTGAGGGTTTCAGTGAAATAATGTGGGTTTTATACAGACTGGAACTTCGTAAGTTTAGGAAATGGGTTTGATTACTATTTCTCAGGTCTCCAAAATAACATCGTTGTTATCAGTTGAATGTTTATGGCTTCTGCTTTGAGCTGTGGCTTCAAGGACACAGCCCTCATCACCACATGCAATGCTCATTTCCTTCTTTAAGACTTAAAAGCAATGATCTCTCCAGTGAGCTTTTCTAGGTGAACCAAAATTGACTTCCTTTTGTTAAACCTCTGCGTGGCCCATCCCATCCACCCAACTCTGCTGCTCAGGGCCACCTGCCTTTCCCTTTGAACCCAAAACAACAGAGATCTAAGAAGCAAGCCTGGGAAAAACTAGAAGTTTCTTCCAGATCGTTCAGTAGGGCCCAGAGATTGTTCATTTGTCCCTGACCATTGACTGGAGTGCATTAGAGATAGATTTATTTTTTCACAGCCAAGTAAGTACTGGATGGAGGCCTCCAGCCCCAAGCTCTTCTGCGGTCACCCTGCCTCAGGGTGACCCCTTAGGGCGGAGGTCTCAAGGAACGGAGCCTGAGATGGAGATACAAGGGCAAATGATGTATCAAGAGAGAAATGCGGAGAAGAGGGAGGAAAACAAGGAGAGGGTATTTGAAGGAGGTGAGCAAGGGTATAAATGCAGGGGGGTCTAGCCTATGCTTGTTCCCATGGGGAGCTCTGGAGTATGAACTGCACTGCAAGGTCGGTCTCCTTGTGATATGGACACCAGCCATTTTTTGCCACTCATCAGTCACCTATTAGCTGCAGGTCACCTGGGCTTTGTGTGTGGGTGAAGAATGCAATTTACACTCTAGAAGCAGGTGTTCTGTGGGAGAAAGCATGGGATGTGGACAAGAAGCCTATGAATGCAATAATGCAACAAGCACTGTGGGGGAGGGCAGTCCGCATGCGCACAGAGCTCAGACCTGAGGAGCTCAGAGAAATGCTCTAAGTGAGAAACGTATGTGGCATCTTGGTACAAAGTTCCATACCCAGAACCCTGTGCCGGGGCTGCAGATGCCTTGCATCTGGCTCCTTCCTCTCTACCTCTCACCTGCTCAGCAGCATCTCCCTCAGCCGAGAACCTGGGCTTTAGCGTGAGACCAGGCTGTTCGAATCTCTCTTCTTCTACCTGCTAAAGGTAGGACTTGGGACAATATCTGTCTCACAGTGTTTTGTGAAGATCAAGAAGATAGCAGTTTTAAAGCACCTAGTACAGTGCCTGATATGGTGGAGACAATGCATGGTAAGTAACCATGTTCAGCATCTTATCCACCATCACCACCAACTCCCTCATCACCTGCATTATCATCATCATCATCACCACCATTATCATAACCTTCATCATCACCAGCCCCATATCCCCTTCTTCTTCCTCCTCGTCCTTCCCCCTCCCCCTCTGACTCTCCTCCTCCTCCTTTTTCTCCCCTCCTCCTCTTCCTCTCCTCCTCTTCTTTGTCTTCTCCTTCCTCTTCCCCGTCTTCTTCTTCTCCTTCTTCCTCCTCCTCCTCCTCCTTCTTCCTCTCCTTCTCCTCCTCCTCCTCTTTCTTCCTCTTCTTCTACTTCTTTTTCTTCTCCTCCTCCTCCTTCTTCTTCTTCCTCTTCCTCTCCTCTTCCTCCTTCTTCCTCGCCTCCTCCTCCTTCTTCCTCTCCTCCTCCTTCTTCTTCTCCTTCTCCTTCTTCCTCTTCCCCTTCTTCTTCTCTTCTTCTTCTTCCTCCTCCTCCCCTTCTTCTTCCTCTCCTTCTCCTCCTCCTCCCCCTTCCTCCTCCTCTTCCTCCTCTTCCTCCTTCTTCCTCTTCTTCTCCTTCTTCTTCTTCTCCTTCTCCTCCTCCTCCCCCTTCTCCCTCCCCATCCCCCTCCTCCTCCTCCTCCTTCCTCTTCTGCCTCTCCCACTCCTCCTCCTCCTCCTCATGCTGCTGCTGCTTCTTCTTCTTCTTTTTCTTCTTCTTCTTCTTCCTCTTCTCCAAATCCAGATTATGCCATAGATTTCTTCACTTCAGAACCTTATGCTTCAAATGAATGAAATCCCCCATAAGACTGGTTTAAGCAATAATAAGAATTTATTGGCTCATAAAATTGTAAAGTTCATAACCATCTAGCCTGAGGTGAGGACTGATCCAAAAACTCAAACCATATCACATGGATCCATTTCCTCTCTGCCTCTCTGCACTGTTTTTCACAGTGTGAGTGTCACCCTCTGACACTCAGCAATAGTCTTGGCAGTTCTGGGCCCTCCCTTTACCGAAAAAGGAGAAAGTTCTGAGAGATTCTATGGAAGTGAGAGGAGGCATTTCTTTCCTAGAATCCCCAGAAAGCATCTCACATTTCACTGGCTTTGAGTGGATTATGTGCTCATCTCTGGACCAATCGCAGTAACCAAAGGGGTGGGAACAATAATTGGTGAAACAGGTGAGAGCCCATCCCTGAAGGTGGGGGAGGGATGAGCCACGCTGAAATCATATGACTGAGAATGGGGGTACCCCCCAAACAGTGCCAAGTGCTATTTCTAGAGGACAGTCGGATAGAAGAAAGAGAACAATTACCCAAATATCCACTGTACTGACCTTTGATGTGCTCTTCCCTGTGCCTCAGCCATTCTCCCATCCTCATTTCCCAACTCAGACTGGTCCTTTTGTGCCCAGTTTAGCACCTCTCCTGGGCTCTCCCTTTCTGGACTACCTTCGGTGCCCCTGTTCTGAGTGCCCCTCACACTGTCCTAACAAACACCCATCTCCCTCGGCACTGGTATCGTTATCTCTGAGTCATGTGTTTATTGTCACCCAACCCACTGGAATATACGTTTTGGGGAGTAGGAAAACATGGTTGTTTTCAGCAGTAACACCAAGAGGAAACTGAGTCAGGCTGTGGTAATTGTGCTAAAAAAATATTTGAAAAGTGAAGGCATGAATGGGTGAATGAGTGGGCAGATAATGCAGTAAAAGAGTGAAATGACCCAGGCTTTCATCTCACCCACTAAGGAAATAAATGTCTCATTTCTTACAGTCTAGACAAACCAGGGAAGATGGTGTTTTCCTAGCTACCAGTCAAAATTGATAGAGGCTCCTGTTTTGAAAAAAGAAACACTGAAGCTTGGGAAGAAACCAATTTAACACTGTGAGTAAGGATCAGGGGTACGAAAATAGCAAATGGACGCAGTTAACTGTGATTTAAATATTGATCATAAAGGACTTTTCCAGCCTGAATTAATGTAGCGAATTCCAAATCAAAGACCCTGTATAATCAGATAAAGATTAACCATTGGCCATGGCACTGTGCCAGATGACTAAATCAGGTCTCCTCCTTCTCTAGAATACCCCTCCCTTGGAGTTGATGTTCCAGATATAGGCATGAGTTTGGAGATTTGCTCCGATGTCAAATCAGCATAGACTTAACTAGAAATAGAGCTCAGGACTGTCTTTGGAAGGGATCTCCCCCAAACCATGAAACTGATCATTAATTTCTACTATAGGGCTTACATCATTGCAATCATCCTGGGGTCAAGTAAAGATAAAAGGTCATCTCACACTAAAAAATATAAGTCCATGTCAACATCACGATATATGTGGGGAGGAGCAGCCCTGCCCATAGGGCAATGGAGGTTAATCAGGACATGTGTCTTTCATGGGGTCTCAAATGGTCTTGGCATTTGTGACGTCCTTCCCTACCCTGCCCGATGAACTGGAAGAAGGCATTGCTTCACCCACCTTACAGAAGACAAAACTGAGGCTCAGAATACTAATGGGATTGGTGCCAAGCTGCTAATGATTTGAACTCATGTCTTTTCTTATACATTCAGTACCATTACTCACTCCCCTACTATGTCAAATGTGAGAGTTAAAAGAAAACATAACTTTCGACAAAGAACAATTTTGTACAGAATGCAGAACATGCCATTCACAGCATTGCTCTGTGCATATATGTGTGTATGTGCATGTATATATGAGCATATGTTTGCATATGTAGTATATGTGCACACTTATGTATTGCATGTGTGTATGTGTGCACACGAGTGTGTGTGTGTGCATGTGTGTGTTCAAGTGTGTGTGCATCGATGTGTCTATATAAGCCATGTAAATGTGTATGTATGTGCATTGTGTACGTGGGTCTGTCTGTACATATATATTTATGTTTGCATGTATGCTAAACAAATAAAAATAACAAACGAAACAACAACAACAACAACAACAAAACCCCACCCCCTGGAAGTCAAAAAAGAGAATGATTTTCCAGCAGGTTCCTGCAGAGCCCTTCTCTTTATTCCTGAGAGGTTCAATTAACGGATGCAAGTCATAAAACAGTGCATTTTCTCCCCGCTATGATGCATTGTTTTTAATCTCACTGCCTTGTATTATATCACATTCCTATAATTCTTCCAACAGGAAAAGGCTTGTTTCATAAAAATATAGTCCCCAGCATTTGAAATATAAGTTCACATGCAGGCAACATATATATCACCGAGCCGGCAAACTAACTCACTTACTTAATCCACTAAACTTCAGGTGCCTCCTATATTATGTGAAATGGCTTGAAACACGCAGGAACTGCCAGGACCCATCAGTGCTGCTTTGCTCGAGAGAGACAGGGAGCAGCGAGGAGGCAGGAGTGGAAACTCCCTGTGTGGATGCCACAATAACTTGTCTTTCATTATCACCCAGTGTCAGGACACTGGGTAATGTTCATTGTGCATGCACAATAAATTACTGTTTACCTGGCAGTGCCTTTGATAAGCCCGTCTCCTCTCCCTCTTTCTGTCCACGCAGCACGGAGCAGCGAAACCTCTCTGCCTATAATTCTTATTAAGGTGATACCTTTTCTGAATAAGAAAGTACACACTTCCAAAGCCCACACTCTCTGGGGTTTTTGAGGGACATTGTTTTTATTGGTTCCCTTTTATTCCTCCCACCCCGCTGTGTTTTAATGCTATAGTGACTTCTGTGAATACAACCCTCATATTGAAATGTCGGCGGCTGCAGATATATGCAATATTAAAGAGCGCTTATGAATTTTTGACATCTAATTAGTCGCTACCCAGTTAACATGTCAGGACTCAGAGGGATTAGGGAGGCAGCCCTTTCTGAATAAGTCACAGCGAGGCCCCTGTCCTTTTCATGTATTATTCTTTAATGTAGGTGGTGATTATTTAGCTGTGATTAATTGATGAAGCTCATTGGTCTGGCAAGTGGTACCCAATTCACCATTCCTCACTTTTCTTTCGCTCAGTAGGGCTCTGCCACTTAATCGGAAGGACTAGCTTCTTTCCAGACAGTCCGGCCTGTCCCTATGCAGCGTGCCAGGACGGCGGGGCCGCTCTGCGCCTGGCCTTGACCTCCGCAGCTCCTTCACGTCGCGGGCCAGCAGTGGCCTTTGCACCCCTCCTGCCCCTGGAAGCCGTGTGCCCTGAGCCCGGGCTGAGGCACACCCGAGGAGGAGCGCTTCCTGTTGCTCCCCCTTCTATCCGCGTGTTCGAGCCTTGCTCAGGGGGCCTTTACCACCTGTAGCACCCCGATGGCTTGGTTTGCTCCCAAGTTCAGCTGCTGCCAAGACGCCAGGTGACACTCGGGGGCTCTCCAAGGCCGCTCCTGCTATTGTCTCCAGCTGTGGGGCCCCCAAGACTCCACAAGGCCGATGAAGCCCAGCCCGATGGCACTGGCTCTGCCCCTGGGGCTAAGTGACACCAGGCTCTCGAAGAGGCCGCGACACCAGCAGATGTGGGAGGAGACGATGCGCTGGCCGCCACCTCCAAGGACGCTGGCCCCCTGTGCCCAGTCCTGCTGTCCGGCCGGCTCCATGCTCAAAGCCGGACTGGAAAGCCGTCCTCCAGTCTACAGACACTGGAAGGCGGCCCGGTGCTCCCGGAAGCCCGGCACGCCGGACTAGTCCTCTCTGGTCATTTGGGTCCTCTCTGCGATTGTTGGATCTCATTGTCTTGGATCTGAAGATGGCCGCGGTTCATCACTTTTAAGATAAAGCAAGCAGGGAAGGGTTTGTGAGCTACAGCTCAGCGATTATACAGGGGGCTGCAGAGAAGGTTTGTTTTGCTTCGATTTATGACTCCCCTCAACACACCTGTGTACACACGCAAGCATATATGATGTGCACACGCTAGTGCACACGCGTATACACATGCCTGCCCAGGTACAAACACACACGGGCACACGTCCCATGTACACACGCAGGCACGCACACACACACAGACACGCACAGACACCCACTTTCTCCCCCACGGCTTTGTAGACAAAGGTTCTGCCATCAGACTTTTCTTCCCCGGGCCCCCTGATTTCATGGCCAAATAATTACTTTCGGCCAAGCAGATTCATCCCCATTACAAACCCCCACCATATTCAAACCTGTAATTGGGGCAGTAAGAGCTGTGACCGATTTGTCTTTTTAAATGCACCAACTCTGGACAAACCACCCTAAAAATGTGTAATTATAAATAAACCTTCACCTACCTCAGCTGGCGGGGTGTTTAATTACTGCACTTGACGTCAGTCAAGGCCAGCGCCGGGCAGGCGTGCGAGGGGCAATTTCAGAAATTTCGTGGACATAAGCCGTTCTCCTTATTCCATTATCTATATTTAAAGGGGGAGGGAGGAGGTGAAGCAGCAGCCAGGAGGGGAAAAGGGGAGAGGGGCTCAGGGAAAGAACATGGTGGGGAAGGCATTTTAGCCAAAGGGCAGTGTCCCCCCAGGGGGAGAGCGGCCAGTGCCCTGCCCCTCTTTGTCTCCCCAGCCCGCCCAGAGTGGGTGAGGGGTGAGCCCCTAATGGGTGTCTGTTCCCCGATGGAAGGGGTGGGGGTCGCTGGTGCTCCTGGGGGGGGGTGAGGCAGAGAAGGGGGGAGCGGGGAGAGCAAGGATTGAGGGGTGTGAAGAGGGAAAATAATCAATGGATGCATATTCACTTTCTCCTCCGAGGCGGATTCTATCCGAAGGAAACACTGAACTTTGTAGTGTGAGCAGCAGCTGAAATTTAGAATTATTGTTTCCTTCTAACAGAAGACTCATTTTCCACGGCCACATTTGCAGCATAATAAGCTTTTTGTTATTTTTTCAATTAGAGTCAATTGACCTAACAAAATGCTTGGCAATTAAGTGATTTTTGTAATGGTCCGGGGGTAATTTAGCCGAGCTTGTCAGCTGTGTTTCATGAAGCTGAGATGTCTTTTTTTTTCCGCGGCTTCTCTCTCTCTCCCTCTCTCTCCTCTCTCTCTCTCTCTCTTGAGCATAATGGCTCATAATTTCGAAATCTTTTCCTTCTGTTTCCCTCACAATAATTCGCAATTACAGGAAGTTGTTGGAGGTGATTTTTTTTTTCTACCTTGCCTTTTGAGTCAGTAATTTTAAATAAAATGTACATACTTATAAAAAGGCAGCTATTACTGAAATCACTTTTTGTGTAAACTCAATTATTTTATGAATAGTGACACCAGCTTATACTGGGTCCCGCTCCCGAAGGCTGAGGCATTATTATCTTCAGGGTGAAAGGTTTGGAACATTCAGAACACTCTTTCCAAATCACACCAGCATTCAATAAGGTAAACACAACTTCGGGGGAGCGGGAGGCCTCTGGGTTACCTGGTCGCGGAAAAAAAACCTGCCGGGATGCATCTGCATCTTCCTCCCCTCCCCTTGGCAAGTCCTGGACTTGAGCTTCTCATCTTCTGATTTATGAGGGAATTCCTCATTTGCCTAATTGATTCATTTTCTTAAGACGACATCTGGAGTTACATTTCCCTTTTAAGAGGCTGCAGTTAGATCTGATGACTGGATCAGATGTTCCTTCATTGTATTACTATCTGTTTATACCTATATTTAAAAAAAATTCAGTTTGTATCTGCATGATGCATACTTATAGAAACAGCCAGGAAACTGTGTGCCCTTGTTCTCTGAGACAGTTTCAGCCAAAGGAGGTAATGCGAGTCCTTGTGGGGAGGTGTGTTATCAAGATTCATCTGTAACCTTTAGAAGCCTCGTGCATGCTTCTGGGTTACTGTATGTGTTTCAAGAAGATCTCTGGTTTCACGCCTGAGTTAGAATCCCCTGTTGACTTCAGTTGTCCCCATTGTGAAAAACAACTTAAAAAAAGCAACCCTCTTCACTCCTTGGCGGCAAACTTCCCAGTAGGGGGCAGTAGAAGAGTGAGCCAGCCAAACCCCATTTTGGCTAGCCCTCCAACAGGGGCAAGACCACCAGCCCTGGGAAACCCATCTCCTCCTGGCCCGTGTGTGGACACAGAGCTGGAGAGATCCGTGGTTTGGAGTTGGCTTCCCAGTTCTGCCTGAATCACGTCTACTCCAATTCTCCTCCTTCTCATTTGAGGGTTTCTGCCTTTCCAAAGGGGCTCAGGGAAGGCTGTGGCTTTTGCCGTGCGGGTACTAGGAGCCCCAGCCAGTCCCCTACTGAGGTTGCTTAGGCAGCAGGGGAAACGGGGGACTTCTTGGATCCTGGAGGCTCTTGCAAGGCCCAAGGAGACAGATGTCCAGTGCCATTTGACTCATGCTGATTTACTTGACACCCAAATTGGGCCGTTATTTCCTCTTCCTGCATCTCAATTTCCCCAATTCTAAATTGGGGAGATGGGGCTAGATACCACCTGCAAAGTGATCGCACAATCACTTACTCTTTACCGCGTGTGTTCTATCATTCGTGACAACCCACGCGCCTTCATTCAGTCTTTACCAAATGCAGGTTTATAGGCAGAAGGCATATTCTGTATGTTAACAGGGTCATCTTCTTGGATTTGATTGGACCATCTTTTAAAACGTGGGATCTTAAAAAATAAATAAATAAATAAAAATAATAGAATATGGGATCTTAGTGCAACTCCAAGTCATTTCTTTTTTTTTTTCTTTTTTCAAGTCATTTCTTTATATTATTATTATTTATTAATATCGGTTGTATAATTTGTCCTCATCTAAGACATAAAGAGATTTGGAGGGACACAAACTTATTTCACGGCTTTTAACGAGGTGAGTGTTTTTCATGGTGACATTCTGCTTGTATTCGGAGATACTTGGAACTCTCTCCCCATTTCTCCAGTGGTCACCAACAGCGCCGGGTGTGGTTGAGTTCAGATGCTAAGTCGCCATGCTGTGGCCTGGGCCGGGGCTGGGCCAGGCCTCGTGAGGGTTTGATTAATCTACCTCTCATTTTCCCGACTATGAAAGCAGAAGCTCTAGTTCAAAATAAGCATCTTGCTAAAGAAAGAAGCCAAAGCAGAAAGTATTAAACTTTCATCCAACACCATAGGAGAGATGTAGTTATTAAATTTCAGCTGCTTATCAAACTGATATGAAAGTCATTTTGCATGATTGCTTTGCGTCCTCCAATCTTCTGCTTTTATTTGCAATGCATCTCCGTGCTTTCTTATTAGGAAAATACTCAAAGGATAAAAAAGCTGATAATATTATTCAGTTTTGACAATTAGGTAGAAAAAAACATTCAAAGAAGTGCTTTTTTATTGCAGCTGGTAATAATATCGGGGGTCCTCTTGATAGCAGTCTATGCTGATGCTACCCAAGGTGACACGGGCTTTATCTTCTAATTGCCACGTACTGGTTATACTGGGCCCGGGCAAGGGAGGCTATTTCCAGTCTTTTCACTGGTACGTATAACTCTGGTTTATATGACACGTAGAAATATGCTGAGCCTCTTGCATTTGCTCATTCTTGCCTTTATGGTCAGTCTACTCTGCTGATTGGACCCCGGAAAGGCATTTTGGCCATTCATTCAGGGTGTCCTTGTCGAGCCATTACTGTGCGCTGGGGAATGTGTTAAAACCTAGGGATGGAGCTCTACGCAGCTGCCCACCTACAACAGAATTGCATCTCTTCTTTAATAAATTGTCATACTTTTCATTATATACATGCTCCGCTTTATAAATTAGGTCTGCATTTCCACACATGTAGACAGATGACTTTTTCCCAGCACTTCGCTATCTTTCCATGGTCTGTAGAAATACTAAAATGATTTCTGTATATCCACAAGCCAGTTTTATACGCCTTATTTTTAATTTTAGACCTCTTAAGAGCTGTATGAGATAGAGACTCATTTTCTCGTTGGACAGCAACGGAACTGAAGCTCAGAGAGGTGAAGTGACTTGTCCAGGGTCACACAGGTGGTGCATGACAGCTTGTGATTCCAAGCTGGTCTGTGCCACTGTGAAGAGTGTTATTTTCCACTTAGCCTACTGCCAGCAGCTCCTTCCTCATCCTTCTCCCCATAGTGTCCACCATCTTTTATTTCCACGTATTCAGAGACGATAGCATGATGGTCATTGCCCACTAATGAAGGTAAGTATCAGGCCTCCGGGAGGAGAGAGCCCCATACTCTCCACCTGCCTTCGCATCCTCCTGTCTATCTCTGTGCATCAAGTCTGCTCTCATGTAGGGAAAGAGACCTCATTGCCCCATCTGTATAGACTGATACTGACAAGAGGGGGTACAGCTACTAAAATCCAATCCTGGAGACTACAAGAGCCCTCAGTGCAAGGGGAAAGTAGTGGCCCCACCCAGTGGAAATCATTCTGATTGAAAGTCACGAAAGATCGCCATTAGTTCGACGAGATTTACTGAGCACCCATTATGAGCCAGACCGGGTTTCCGGTGCTTGGAACAGTGAAAGGAACAGAGGACCAGAGGCGTGCTAGGGAGGAATGCGCATTCTAGCTGGGAGTCAGGCTCCTAACAGCAGACACGGTAACCTGTAAGGAGGCTATTGAGCGCTAGGGACAAAGGATCAGTGAGCAAGATAAAGGAGAAAGGGGAAACGTTTCAATGTTGAATAGCCTGATCAGAACCGGCCTCAGAACTGTCTTAGGAAAGTCTTTTCCCTGCTTGGTCTCACATGCCATGATTCTAAAAGGGGAAGCCGAGTCAAATCAAACCTTTCCAAACTTGGCTGATCTTAAGAATCGCTAGGGAGAGGTTTTTGTTTGTGTTTGTTTGTTTGTTTTTAACTGCATAGAAGCCCAACACACTTACAGATTTAGGCTACCAGACTATTATAGATCCGAGGCCTGGGAATCGGCATTTTTTTTTTCAAAAAGCGCCCAGGGGGATGCAGATGCGCGACCAAATTTAAAACCCTAGTCTAAACATACGCCGTGGGTATATGTGCTCTAAGGATGCCATAGCCCTCATGATCTTTGTGAACTTGAAATTATTCCTGAACACAGGACTATTCTTTATTCCTGGGGTTGTTAATGAGGGCTAAAGGATCCAAAGTTTGATAAAGCACCTGGCCAGGGTCTTGGCCCATCACTGGAGCCCACTACTACCTTCCAATTCCACCTTGCCGTCCTAACGTCAAATCATACTTCTCTGGGATAATGAACGCAAGACAAAGACATTTGAAGAGGAGCAGCTAAATCTATAAGGGCT
Source organism: Potos flavus (assembly GCA_028534135.1). Lineage (NCBI taxonomy): Eukaryota > Metazoa > Chordata > Mammalia > Carnivora > Procyonidae > Potos > Potos flavus. The sequence goes on from CM052896.1 coordinate 121,284,806, forward strand.
GAGAAAGGAAGAGAATAAAGGATTGGTTAAGTGCTTACGCTGCCGAGAAAGAAAAAGGACTCTAAGCCATAATTTATGCAGGCCAATTTTATCAACGTGGTTCACAAAATATGCACGCAATTAGCTGAGATGATGAAGGAAGGCCGGACCTCCGTGTTTCCATAATGAGTGCATTCTCTACTGGGTGGGGTCTGATTTCCTCCAGGTGGGGGGCGAGTGAAGGGGGTGATCCCTGAGTTTCCTGGGCTCTAGGCAAGTGAGAACTGTGGAGGCTTCTGCCCCTTTGCACAAAGCGCTGACTAGCTACCTCTGCCATCAGATCGTCTGTGTGCGAGGCAGACATCTTTGTCTCATTCATCACTTCAGCTCTTGCAAAACTGAAATCGTATTTAAAGAAATAAAAATGAGGCAGCAGTAGAAATGCCAGCGATCAGACACCACATACATATCACTGATGAAGGGGTGGGACGATCCCTTCCCCCTTGGTCTCCCGTGAGGGCTCCTTCCTGCCCCTCTTCCCCACCATGTTTCCTTCTTCTTGTCTCTGTTTTACTTTTATTGGACGCATTCCCACCTGACACATCGTCCCTCTCACCATTGGTTGTTTCCTGTGCACTGTCTCTTCCCCTGACCAGAATGGGAATTCATGGGAGCTGGGGTTTTGGGTTGCAGCTGATGCTCCATATTCTTACCCACCACATAAAAGGTGCTCAATAAATTTTTTTGGAATGGATGAATTTCAACTCACTCCTGGTTTCTTGCTGATTCGTCATCACCAATCTTTCCCTGTCATTTTTTCCCTTGAGTTTCCCTCACCCACTAGGCTGGGATCATCGTGTTCTATCTCACTGATAGAAAAAGTTAATTCAAAAACAAAATTAAAAAAAAAAGTAGAAAGAAGAGACTAGTAGAAAATTGAGCATAGAGCTATTAAATTTATGATCGTCTTTATACAACTATACAGTTGATGCCTGGACACTCCATAGACCTTACAGTTTGCATTTTAACTTGGGGCACACTTTCATAGCATCCACCATGGTAAGGACAGAAATTTGAAGATTAGTTTGCAAAATTGCCAATTTCTAATATATTACAAGGAAACAGAAAAGACTGAAACATATTTTCAATGAGTCAAATATAGATTTTATTTTTAAAAACATACTTTGATTAATTTCAGGTACCTAATTATCTCCTCAATTTAACAACTATGTCTGTTTCAATGACAGCTTTTTAAAAATATTTGACTCTAATAAACCTCCCCTCAAAACTTGTGATGCTATTAATTTGATAATTTTTTTTTAATGGAATGTTCATTTGGTAAAGAAAGCCTAGTACATATCGTAAAAAGCCGATCCCTTCAAAAATGCGATCCAAGATAATACTTTACTATCTCATCACCAAAATGGCTGTGCTGAGCTTCCACCCCACCATTTACTCTGATGGTCTTGGGTGATGGCCACCCAAGACTAACATCCATGCAAAGCCCTCACCCCATGTGGACTCCAGTTACATGACCCATCCTCAGGGCATTCAATCACATACACAAATACAACTTGAGAAACTCAAGATTCTGCCATTGCCCTCATGTTTTTGATAGTGATGATAAAGATATCTGTAATATGTCGATATGCCTTCCTCTCATTAACTGATCGTTTATTCATCAGCAATAAGAAGCAAGGAGAAGATTAAAGAGGAGCAGTGACTAAGAACAAATAGACTTCCCCATTCCTGAGGTGTAGAGTCTCAGCCTAATCTGCCAATGACTCTTCTGCTCAAGGCCCCATATCCGTACTGACATAGTGAGCACTGGGGTCCAGTATTAATACTTGATCAATTACGCAAAGGTAAACAGCATAACTGTGGACCAAATTTTGGACTTGTTGGAAATTTAAGCTGGCAAGCATTTTTCCGATGAGCGTTCTGTGCGAGGCCAGCAGTACCGTATTTCCAACACAACATCCTAAAGAAGAAAAGAAACGTAGATTATCCGGACTCAGATCTCAACGCCACCCTTTGTCCTCTGTGATTGCAAGCGGGTCTCTTAGTCTCCTTGACCGGCAGCATCTTCATCTGAAAAATGGCATCTCAGACCTGTGCATCATGGGGTAGTTACAGAGCCTAGGTTGGTCTATTTTAATAGACCACCAAATGGGGCCCAGGCACACACTAGGGGCTCGGGGAAGGTCGGCTGTGATGGCCATGACGACGGTGATGACGATGGGGACAGAAGGGTCCAGTTGTAAGCATTCCATAAATAGGTTTCACAGGACAATAGGAAATTTCAGCTCAGAAGCTGTAAGTCAGGGGCCTGAAGGCTATGAGTCACTACTTCGCTTCGTGCCTGTCAGTTCATTTTTGAGAATCCACAGAAATAGAAATGTTCTATCAGACCAACTTGGATTGCCATCTGGCCCACACATTTTCCTGGCACGGCCCGAAGGCCAGCACTGCTATTCTCCCCTCCAAGCAAAACCCCAAGTTTAGCAGAACAAAATCTGGTGCTGAAATGCATCGAGCACAGCATCGGTTAATTATCACGATTAGCATATTAGTAGTAGCTCTGGGGCAATTAATATGAAGAATAATTGAATCTGGGCTATAGTAGTTAATATAACTACTAGTTAGGTTACTAGGAACTGCTGGTAAACTGTTTAACAGACCAGCAACACCAACTGGGAACATTTTACACTTTTTAAACAGGCTTTTACATTCATTAGCTTGTTAACTCTTCTTTGGGTTATATTGTTATCCTTAGTGTCTCTTTAGGGAAACTGAGGTTTCAAGCAAATTGAGAATTATCCCAGGTGAGGAGCTGATATATAGAATACAGAAGTCTGTCTTCCGACTACTTGGGTAGCAGGGCCTGGAGATTGAGAGAGGAAAGACAAATTTGTGGAATAAAGCATTGCTTGGCTCAACCACTGAGTGCCCCAGGATGCCAGAGCAGCAGAGAGCTCAGCATTCATCAAACGCGACTCTCCCATACAAATGAGGAAAATGACTTACCTCCAAAGCATAACCTATGACACAAATTCCAAATTGATTTTTTTTTTTTTAATTTCAGAGTTCCTTTATGAGGTCCCAGTCTTGAGCTCTTAAAGCGATCTTTTTAAAAATTTCTGTGAGCTGAAAATCAAACACTCAAGTTTGTGAAAGCTGCATATTAAGTTATCAATTTAGCTCTAAACTGCGGTCTACTGTTGCATTTCCCAAAACGTGTCCCATTTAACTCTAATTCGATAGCATAGTATTAGTTATAATGGAAAAAGAGGATTTCTTGGTCAATCACATTGACATGTTCTTGGTTAAAACATGAATTAAACTGATGTCTTTTTTTTTATTTCTGACCTTGTTGTTTTTTACCTTAAATATGCAAATAGTATGCTGTGTTCTCATCCATCTCTGACCGTGGCAAAACCCTTTGCATTCAGAAAATCCCTTGAGACTCATATTCAAAAGATCAGTTTGGGACACTTTGGCACGACAGCATTTTTAACCGGGTTCTGGTGTGCTTGCTTCGTAGAAGATATCCTTGATAGATGAAAACCCTCTGGGTTTGCTTCTCCGTCTCTGGCCACCTTAGAGAGGGTTGAATTCCCTAAAAATACAGACCGTAAATAGAAGGGGAGCAATCCCGACATTGTTTCATTTTAACTACAATGACTTTCCAGGTAACTAAATCCACTCTGTGTGCCTGGATGCCAAACCTCGTTCTCGGCCCTAAACCTCCCCATGGGTGACACTCCTTTTCCACCGCTGTGGACCCCGTGCCTATGATGAGCCAGTTTTCACACACTTGCTTGCTATTTTAGGCTCCTACGTCTGGATCGGGGCTTCCTGTGGTGAGGTACCTGAAAAAAAAACATGCACAGAAGGGTGAGTATTTATAGGTTTGGGGCTCTGAAACTAGACAGTTGTACTTGAAGAGATAATCACTAACAATAGTCATAATCCCTGAATGTGATCACATCAAGCGAGGGGTGACCTCAGCCATTCCTTCCAGGTGGCCTAGATAATACACCTACCAGAAAAGAGAAAAGTCAAACCGATGATGAGAGCCTTTGATGTGAACAGAACTTTTTATAATATAGAATATTAAGAATAACTGGGGAGACATGAGAAAAGTCCAGGAGTTTCGGCCCAAAGCTTGGTAACATTTGCTGTTCTCCGAGGCACATTTGTTTTACTCTTGACCCTTCAAATTCACAGGCTTTGAAATTGAAGTGTTCCTACTGGTTTAAAACTCAGTTTCAACTGTGTCTGTCCTGGAAAACCGATGGCTTGTCCATTTGCTTTTTTATAATTTTTTTTAGGAAAAAAATGTTGACTCTGAAAATTGCGTAAGAATAAACAGTTAACAGGAGGCTTTGCGCTGTGGTCATTCTGGTTTAAAATTCTAAACCTTTCAATTTGCTTTAAATATCCAATCCCTCAGAAAAGCTCCTGGTTTGCTCCATTCTGAAAACAAAAACAAAAACAAAAAACAAAAACAAAACCAACAAAACAGCCAACGTACTAAGATTGAGAAAGTGTCCAAGGAAACTGCAACTTTCTTTCTCAAAGACCTACACATATGGATTTTTTACTTTGCACTTAAGACCACATTTTTAAAGGCTGTTCCTCCCCTAGCCTCCTCTTTGAATATGTAAAACTCTGCATGCATCTAATAGGTCCTTCAATTGTCCACTTGCACCTTCAAATTATGGGACAAGTGGCCAATTGGGTCTGCAATTGGCTAATTGCACTCACAATTAGCCAATTGTGGGTATAATTAGCTGCATGTAGAATTAATCATATGCACAGAGTGGGCAGCCACTCTTTGAAAACATAGAACTAAATGTGTTCTAGATGCACATCTGTACTCAGGCACAAAGGAGACACAGGCGAGGGTCCTTGATGAATCACTCTGAAGAGAATCATTAAAACAAATTTGGTGCTTGGTTACAAAGACCCCATGATTAAACCCTGAACATCCAGTCTACTTGCTTTGTCTACCGGGAGCTTGGTGTGGACATGGCACTGAAGGTCCCAGCGTTGAAAACGAATTCTTCACACTGAGGGCCTTTGCGACAAGCTCTCCTGTCTCCTGATACCCCCACTTTAAAATTTGAAACTAAATCTTTGGATTCAGGATGTAGCTGGTGAGTTGCATCAGACAGACTGTAACTAGAGTCTCCAGCAAGGAATCGGACTCCTTTCGGTCCACACTGTAAAATGTTATCATCTCCTTCATCCCTAACACTCAAGCCTCTCAAGCGTATTCCTGGGAAACCAGGACCAAATCTCAAGATAAACACAGTGCTTGTCTGTGAAGCTTCAATTTTATTTGATGGGAAGCAATATATAATAATTTTAAATTTTAAGCTAAGTAACAGACAATTTTGAAAGTGGTTAAAGTTGTGATGGTCGGAATGCTATAAGGACAAACTAATGTAAACCAGTGATAACTACCTCTCAGGTGTTTTGTTTTCGAATGGAATCAGATCATTGTGAATTATATAATGAAAGAGAGAGCATGAGAGAGAGATAGAAGGAGAGAGAGAAAGAGAGACAAGGATCCTAGAATCCAACACTCAATAAATCAAGATATTGACATGTAAAAACCTCTGAGATTTCCTGCTATAAAGAATTTTTTCTTTATCTCAGCATTTTGCCAAACAAAAGGGACCAAAGGCCAGTCTTTTAGGGTAATATCTGTTACTTGGTGATGGGAAATGCCACTCTAGACCGAACAGTCAGTTGATTACAGAACAAAATCCAGGAATTTTGGCTACTTCCATCCCTCCTCATGAGCCTCGAACTTCAATTCTCATCTTCCACTTAGGGCAGAACCTTCCAGAAATCCAACAATACCGCAGGCAGGTCCGTCCACTGAACTTTCACACACTCCTGCCCGTACCCTATGTTTCAAATGACCACCACCAATTTGAAACAAAAGCCATCTGGAATGGATGGAGATATATCCAACATTAGAGATGTTGAAGGAGCAAGAACCATGAATAATGGAACACTTCCTGAAAATACAGACACGCTTGCTGATGATGGAGGGACAGTCATTTTCCTCCTAGGTTCTAAATGTTGCTGGATTTTATATACGCACTCTTATTTAACTACAGAAATTGCATACACATCATATCTATTTCTACGAAAGAAGGAAGACCAGAAGGGAGGATAGGAAGCACTTACTCTTATGTTGGATACTTTTATAGGTGTTACCTCATTTACTCTTCAAAATAATAACATCAAATATGAATAATAACTGTCCCATTTGGGGGGTGAGGTTACTGAGCCTTGGAGAAGTTAAAGTGATTTTCTTAAGGTTGTACAGTAGCAGGCAAAAGAAAGCCAGGTTTCAAATTCCCATACACACATCTCCAAACCTTCTTTTGGAACAAATTCTTTAAATATAAGTCATGTAGCCCTAGACATATGAGAAAACATTATGATCATTATACTTCATGTTCAAGTGCATGTAAAAAAGTCATTCAAGTGTATGTGTCTGAACACAAACATCTGTATTTGTGATCTTCTCCATAAATATTCATTTGTATTAAGAAATTCTACAAATAAAAAAAGAGAAATTCTACAAATGGTAATGCTGATGCTGAGGGAAGTAAGCTTTTTTCTTGTCTTCTAATTGAATTGAGCCTAAATTCTGGATTTACAGATTAATGTTTGCATTCCTAAAAGACCTCAAAGCAAGTCAAGGCCAGAATTTCTCTGCTGCTGCAAGTCCCCAACAACAGGGCACAAGAAGGGACTCATTCATTGAACATGCTCCTCTAGTTAGCCCTTTGTCCAAGCTGACTTGGGTACCGTTTATCGGTAATATACTTGACATTTCACCAAATACGTTGTCAGCATTTAAACAAACTTACCTTCTACAACATAAGCCTTGACTCTCACTTATGAAATTTCCCTTGGGATAGAACTAAATATGTTTCAATACCCTCACAGTGCCTCTTGCATAAAATGTATCTGTTGTATGCTTATCTGTATCTGTCAGCTCCTGCCGTAACAACGCTGCTTAACAAATAACTCCAAGTTATTTGTCATCCCAGGCTTCATGGTAGCTTGCATAGGCTGAAGCTTTGTAGTCTTATGGCCTGAAGCTCTGTTCCAAGCTGCTGGTGGCCTGGGGACCTGCTCCCTGGGTCTTCTCGTTCTGGGGCAGTTAAAGAAGCAGCCCCCACCTACCGCGTGCTGTTGCTCATGGCAGAGATCAGGAATGAGAGAGCTGTGCAAACACTCTGCCTCCAACAGCTGTTGCTTAAATAGGACAAACAACCTTGTACAACCTTGTACAACCTTGTACATCCCATTGGCCAAAGCAAATAATACCGTCAACCTCTACATCAAAGAGATGGGGAAATAAACAGCGTCTTCAGGGTGACAAAAAGTGGCAGAACAGTGAGTTCTTATGAGCAAATAACCAAATCTACTGTGTTATCTCTGTACATATTGTTCTCCTCCCACTGATCAGTAAGGTAAAAACAACGTTAAATACATATTTGTCTTCGTATCTCTTTTAACCAGCATAGAGTGGGTATCCAAAGAAGGCTCATTTGATATTTGAATACATCATTGGTTTCCTCCAGGAGTAAAGGAGTGAAAACATCAGATGGCACTTTCTGAAAGAGCCAAATTGTATCAATATTTAATTTTTCTAGTTTATTTCTCTCTTACACACACACACACACACACACGCGCACACACACACACACCCTTTCCTTTAATAGTGTTGTTTTGGAGATGAGGGAACCAAGACTTAAAGAAGTGAAGAGAGTTTTCCATGGTTGCCCAGCTAAGAAGCAGGAAGATGATGAATCAGACACAGAATGGTTTGACTGCGTATCCTGTGATCTTAGCCCATCGACCACACTGGACTTCATTTTCCTGTCCTTGGAAGTCCCTGGGGAAGGAAAGGAACACTGGGTTAAGCAGATAAGGTTCTTTTTTTTTTTTTTTAAAGTGTATTTATTTTAGGGAGAAAGAGAGAGAGAGGGCAGAAGCAGAGGAAGAGGGAGAGGGAGAGAATCTTAAGCAGAATCCCCACTGAGTGGAGCCCAACACAGGGCTGGATCCCAGGACACTGAGATCACGACCAGACCTGAAGTCAGGAGCCGGACACTCAACTGACTGAGCCACCCAGGCGCCCCAAACAGAGAAAGCTTCTTAAGGGATGTGCCGAGATGTTATGTCAGAATCAAAAATAGAGATGCTCGGGTATGTTTCTCCTGCTGGAAGATATGAGTGTGATGATAAGCATGGGGCGGGTCCTCATAGAAATTAGCAGCAGACACACTTCGATGTGAAGAAAGTGTCGTCTAGAGGTGTTTGCCTCATGTTTTTACATTGTGGCACACAGGAAATGATTTTATTGGTGTGACATGGTGTGAAAAAGAATAGAAAACAGCACAGTGATCTGGAAAGGGGTGACTGGCCAGAAGTCTCCAGCTGCCACAAACCCATCAGGCCTCCCACAGGCACGGGGATTCCCTGCCAGGGACAAACCTCCTGGAGATGGTCCCATACTCCGCATCACACATGCTCACTCTAATCAGAATCAGAGGTGATCAGGGCTGAATAAACAGACTCGTCTCACCCACAGGCAATGTGATCTCATGCTTCCCATGATATATTTCTTAGTGGTTTACAGAGCACTTTTGTAGATATGGATAAATTAATTATCCAAAATCTGACTAAAGATATCAGTGTTGTCATAAATTATAATGCAGTAACCAGAAAAAATAATAATAATACAGTAACCAGATCTGGTGAGTCATCTATATCGGAATCCAAAGCACTTTGCATATCAGTGTCCTGGTCCCCCACGGCACCAAGGCTTGACCTTCCTCATCTGTAGATCACTCATCTGAGTCCACTACTTGCCACAGCACAGCCAGGAAACCGAAAGGGTTTCTCAGGAGCCAAGACCTTCGAGGTCCTGGTCCCACACTCTAGTCTCCATTCAGAACCAATAAATATGATAAGACTCACTTGCTTTAAGTTTATTTAAAAGGATAGAAGACGGACTATCTCATCAAAGTATTATTACTCAGAGAATTAGCTGTTAACAGGCCAACGAGAAAGAGAAAGATAAAAAAATGTTTAAAGAAATTAAGAAACACAAGAAAGATGAATCATGGCATTCTGGGGGCATTGGCGTAAGAACAAATGGTCCTACGGATCTCAAGGTCATGATTGTTTACTTAAGTGGGAAGTGCCGTATACAAAACAAAGGTTGGGGAATAGTTTGATAGTTCTAAACATGCACTAGAAAATTTTTCTACCATGTTTAAAATCAAGCAAACAAAAAAATTAAGACAATAGAAAACAAATTTGTCTTCAGAGGGAGAAAGAAAAGGAAGGAAGGGACTTTTTTTTTTTTTTTGAAGGCTGAGATCACCATTAAAAACAGTTCAGGCCTGTTTTATCTTGCTTTTATCAATGGAGTGATGAGATTTAAGGACAACTTTCGTGCTTAAAGTCACATTGTGAGTTTCAAACTCAGGGGTGATTTATTCCAGCCCCCTGAGCTGACTAGACCATCTTTGAATGGGACTCCTCATTTCCTGCACAGATAAGGTGAGTTGAGGTCCTAGTATTAAAGATATTGGCTCTGAAGTTTGGAATCTGTTAATGTGCACACGGTCACCTGCAAAACCAAGTGCACATCCGGAGCCCTTCCTTCACTGTCCACGTGGCTGCAAGCCCCTTCCCCCAAGTGCATGAAGAGAAGGCACAGGCTGGAGTTCACACTCTGACCGTCTGTCTCAGTCTGTAGCAGGCAGACCCACAGCATTAACTAAACATTGCTTTTTTGTATTTATAAAGAATAACAGCTACACGCCACTAATGCAGTGCCATTTCATTTAATGACATCCAGCACTGAGTGATTTAATTATTCTTTTAGTCACTGAAACATTCATCATAGTTTTTCAGTGGCTCCAAGAGAGCCCCCTTGCCTCTTGAATCCATTAACGCAAAGACTGCGCGCCGGCCTCCCCTTGGAAATCTGTTCCGCTGTGAATCTGGGGAAAGAGGGCTGATACCTTTCAAAGTGTCATTTCTGTTTTTGTCACGGATTTTAAAAGCCTCACTGTGTGTTGCTAGTGTGCGTACCTACTATGCGCCAGGTTCTGCACTGGGCTACTTTACTTAAATGTTCTCATTAATTCATCATGAAAACCCATGATGAATTAATGAGAACATTTAAGGAAAGCAGGTGTCTCTATTCCCATTTTACAGGTGAGAAAACTAAGTGCCGGAGACTTCAGGACACTTCACCACAACTACACATCCGGCTGGGATCTGAACACGGGTTTGTCTAAAACCTTCATCAGGGACATAAAAGGTGTAGACAATTGTACGAACCCTGATGACAGTTACTAATGGAACTGTGTACACCAGGCATTTTAATTCATTATTCATAGTAACCCTTCAAATAACCTAGCGAGTCAGACTTCCCCATTATCTGATAAAGAAACAGACCCAAAAAAGTCGAGTGATGTGCTAAGGATCACAAAGAAAAAGTACAGAACTAGGGCTCTCTAGGGGGTCTAACTTTAAAGTAATTGTAAATTCACTGTGCTGTGCATCAGTGTTAATAGAATCGGGATCCAATTCTTCACTGTTGATTATAGATAGCAGTCAATGTGCAAAGATTATCCCTCCCTTTGGCAAAACGGCTTGGTCCTTAGTTTTGGGGTTTTGTGACATTTAGAATAAGATTGTTTATAACAAGTCCCTCGCATATAGAGTGACGAACAAGTAACTATATTTTAGTGGGTCAACGGTGGCATCTGAAACACTAGGCTGCCACGAGTCAGCATGGCAAAGAGTCAGACGTCCTTTTTAGATGGAAAAGAGCTCCTGTAGTGACTCTTTTCACCCAGACTCCATTCCGTTCCTGCTAACTGCAATATTTCGCAAAGCTTAAAATGATCACTCTACAGCATCAAAATTGCATTTTAGGAATATTTCCTAAGGAAGGATTTCGAGATATGCCACACACAACCTGAGGATGGTCATTGCTAGGAGAAAAAAAAAAAACTGGAAACGTCCTATAGATTGTGATTGTTAATTGTAAATTGACAGCGGCTTCGGGTTGGTTGAGGAGGAGGATTGTGGATGTGTTTTGCCATTGTGTGTGTGTGCGTGTGCATGTGTGCGTCTATTAAGCTACTTTCTGTTTGCCAAGTTTTCCTTACTGAGTGTGACATCTTTAGTAACTCACAAATAAGGAATCATGCCTGAATACCCTGTGGCTTACTTAGTCCGCCCCTGCTCTTCATCAGAAGCATTGTTCCAATTCAAGCGAACATCCCAGAGCACCTTCAGGGTCCTGAGAACTGTGTAGTATCCTCGGCAGCAGTGGGCATCTGGTCAACGTGGCCGGCTCTAAAGAAAACCACGATGTGAGTCTCCTTTATAAAGTCCAGAGTGTACCTGTCTTAAATCTCCACAAGTAGATGGAGGAAAAATCCTTACCATTTCTACTTGAGCTGTTAAGATGGCACAGAAGTGGTTTTTGCAATAAAATGGGCTTTACCCGAGGGCACTCGGTGTAGATAACATGCGTTTGTTTATTCAAACTCTTGGTCTCTTGGTTTTCTGCCAGATTCTTCCAGAATGGGCTTAATTTACTTTGTCTATGCGCACAGTAGGCACCTTCAGCCATTTTAAGAATTAGGGCCTCTTCTTTTTAAGTTTTTTTTTTTTTTTAAGATTTAATTTATTTATGTGATGGAGAAAGAGAGACAGTGCGAGCAAACACAAGCAGGGAGAGCTGCAGAGGTGGAGGGAGAAGCCAACTTCCCACTGAGCGCCGCCCCCCCCGCCCCCCCCCGCCCCCCCCCCCCGGGGCTTGATCCTGCGACCCTGGGATCATGACCTGAGCCCAAGGCAGGCACTCCACTGACTGAGCCCCCCAGGCACTCCAGAATTAAGGCTTCTTTATAACATTAACAATGAAGCAGAAGTTTGCAACGTCCGATTATAGTGTCCCTTATATTAATTAAGACATGTTTATGAATGAAAAATTTTGATGTGTTAATTCAGTAACCTTTTAAAATGACTTATTATAGTTTAATCCCGGTAGAATCCGGGTATGTGAATGTGTGTGTGTGTATATATATATATACACACACACACACAAACGTGTAAGACTTTCAGGCAAGATCTAACAGCTATGCATGTGAATAAAAAAACCAACTAGTGAGCACTTACTTTATGCACCAGACATTGTGCTCAGTGCTTTGTAAATATTATTTCCATCAATATTTACAAAAAAAACCTCGTGGGGTAAGTTCTGCAGTCACCCCTCCCACAGATGGGACGCTGCTTTGGGAGGTTACTAACTCATCATGGCCATGCCAAGAACTTAACCGTGGCTTTTGAGTGTGTATCTCACATGGTTGAGGCTAAATGATTCTAGTTTCTCAAAGCCCGTTTAATGCTGCTGAGAACCAGGGACTGAACTATCTTATATGGGAAATTCCTATAAATAGGCTCAATCCAAATATCTCTAGAGGAAAACTTTCGGGGACAGACCATGCGAGTGGCCAGTTGCAGAAAGTGGAGGCTTAAAATCAGATCTCTCATGGTTCTCTGATCTATACATAGCTATCTGTATGATGCCAGAATGCAGAGAACATCTCTTCATCTCGCAACATCATCTTACAGCGGGAGAGACCTGCTCGGCCTTGAATTCAGGAGCGGCGTGGTCCTCCCGACTTCCGCTGACCCCCGGCTGGTGGCCGGCTTCCCCTTTCACTCACTAGGTCTGTGCCTGTGGGCAAGGATCTCTCTCTCTCTCTCTCTCTCTCTCCACCTTCAGCTTCCTCAGCAGCCAATGAGTCAAGCAAGAGGTCTGGACTGTGAATGCCGAGCTCTTGTACGCAAGGATCCTGAGACAGAAAAGCAATGAGGTCGTATTCCCCCTGCCTTCACACACAGGCACAGGCTCTTAAATGCCTCCATTGGAGATAAGACTATTTGCAAAAAAGCTTCAACAGGCTAAGCTTTTTCTAGTTTAGGGAGTTTTGTTATTTATTTATTTTTTTTCTTTTTGAGGCAGGGGGAGTATTCTGTTTTGCTTCTTCCCAGATTCGATGAATGCCGTAAGAATTAGAGTGCCATGCTCTCCACGAGGCTCGGTTGGCAGGAGGCGTCCTCCTGGGCTGCTCCGCTCTGTGTCTCACCAGACCCGCGAGATGACTCTTTGTGTCTGGACATCCCAGGGAGACGGCGGGGAGAAAGAGCCCCAGGTAGGGGTGAGCCAAACAATGGAGGCCCAGCCGCCCAGTCCTGGGGGGCCAGCCCTTGCTGCAGGTTCTGCGGGGCGAATCTGTGCCGAGGAGGGCCTTCATTTAAGCTCTGTCCCCGCCTCCTCCTCAGTTAACACCCCGGCACACACAATACCAACGAAGGTGATTATCTCTGCTAGCATAATTCCTCCCTAACATCTGCTTTCGCCCATAACACTCCACTAATTTTTCCCTCATTTCATTACACATAATTTTCTTTCAACACAATCTACATGTATTAAGTGGTAATGACTTTCCAGTTAAGAGCAAATCGACACCAAGGGACCCCGGTCCCCCCCACGGTTGCCTGCAGAGCCTGACTCTGGCTATTAGAGATAAATTCCGTACCTCAGGAAGCTGCAGTGAGGTAATCAATCAATTAAGCGGTTAGGACATACATTATCAAACTTCCACAGTGCGGGGGGCAGGGGGCCATGCTGATGTACTTGCCGTGATTTTTTTTAGGAATTCAAAAAAAAAGAAAAAAAAGGGAATAAATAAGATCGAGAGCTATTATGCAGCCAGGCTATAATTTGCCACTCAAAGTCAGGGCCTGGTTTTGTCAGACTTAATGGGGGACCGAATGGGGGAGAGCCTGAGGCCTTGGACGCGCTCTCTTCTGGGCGGGAATCCGGGCTCCGCTCTTGATTAGCGTGTCGTGGGGCCACTCGGGTCAGCGGGCTGGGAGTCTGAGATTTGTGTCCTTTAAAAAGGAAGAAAAAACACCTGGAGTTGTAACTCTTCCTGCCTAGGTTTGTGGTGGGGATTAACTGAGATTGTACATTTTGGAAGCAGCTGGCCCATAGCACTCAGGAAACCTTCATTATCTTACTTGTCCTCCTGGGTTGTGGACTGAGACCACGAAAGGTGAGCAGAGATCACCAAAATGCTACCGTCAAACCCCCGAGTTCCATTCCTCCTTCCCCCTCTCCGCCCATCACCCTCATCATCGGGTTTCTCAGATTTCTTAAGAAAAACGCCAAAACGTAGAGAAGCCTGAAATGGCGTTCAGAATATCGCCAGTCCTCACTCACAGGCTTTATAGGCTGTCCCCTCTGTGCTCAGACCTCACTTAGCTCGTCAGTAAAAATGGGCCTATTCATGTTTCCTCTGCCACTGTGAGGGCCGCTGCAGGACTCGGAAGAAACAGATATTAAACTGCTTTGAAAACTGTAAACCACCAACAAAGTTGGATTTTTTAAAAATAATATAATTTAGCATACCGGTATTTTTTTTATTTTTATTTTTTTACCGGTATTTTTTTTTTAAAAAACTCATCCAACCTATAAATATCGCATGTGTCTGAAAAATATATTAAACGTTGCCCACACAGTTCAAAAGACAAATTAGCTGCAAAAACAGAGGGGAAAAAAAAAAAGAAAGAAAGAAAACATTAGGTAGATGTGGCACTATAAAAATAAAATATTTGTGGAATAAATAAAATAAATGGACAAAATATTTTTATCGTATGTGTCAACCGATAATATACAAATATGCTTATATGACACATAATATTAAATTCTCACAAATCAGTAAAAAGGAAAAAGGAAAAATAAGATAAAAGAGGAGTTATAATAATAAGGTGAACAGTTCTTACTACTTGCCAACTCCTCCTAAAAGCATTATGTATTTTAATTTATTTAACAAGACAATAAAACGCCCAAGTAAAAATAAACAAATGAAGAAACAAACATTAAGATAACATATAAAAATATTAAATCTCATATAGTCAAAGAAATGTAAGGTAACATCAAGGAGATACAACTTTTCATGTACCAAATTAGCAAGGTTTAAAAAATTGACTTCTCTGGTGCTGAGGCATCGGGAAAAGGGATGCTTCCTATAATGCTGGTGGAATGTAGATTGGCAAAAACAAACAAACATCACTTTTCGAGGAGGCAAATCTCACTACATTTCAAAAGCTTAACTTATACCCACCCATTGACCCACCAATTGTATTGCCCTGGAATTTATCCTTTAAAAATTAGAGATACTAGCAAATATTTAGCTAAAAAGATGTTCATCACGTTGTTGTTTATAATAGCAAAATATTGGAAGCAACAGAGACCAGTGCTGGGGGACTATGGTCTTCACTGAATAGCATTTACTTAGCGATTACTTAGTGCCAGGCTTTAGTCCAAGCTTTGACGTGGTAGCCGTGAATAGGGTGGACCAGATCCCATTCCTATGGGTCTCCAAATACAATGCAAGGAGCTCTAAAGTGAACAGGTTATGGTAGAACAAGATGGACTATCGTGAATTCATTTACCCCAGTTATTTTTCTGGGGTCCGCTATGTTCCAGGCACTCTTCTGAATCTGAAGCGTATGGCCATGTACAAGGTGACAAGCCCCTGTGCCCACAGAGCTTACATTCGAATTGGGAAAATAAGAAATATATAACAAACATTATGTTGTAAAAGCATATTTAAAGATGCGGGGAAAAAATACATGTTATAAGAAGTTAAAATGGTTATAAGACAGGGCACACAGTGTCAAGCCATTTGTACAAATAAGCAAAAATATCCACATGTATGCATTTCTAAAATATCAGAAGGATATACACCAATTTCTAGGCAGTAACATCTCCAGATCTTTTTTTAATTTCCTGCATTTGTTACTTTTAAAATGAAAAAAGAAAAAAAATTTAAAACCCAGACTACTGATACCCATGGCAGGTTCATGCTCACCTATTGA
>CM052896.1:121300910-121322311 GCA_028534135.1 Potos flavus
ACCCGTAAGTGAGACCATATGATAATTGACTTTCTCTGCTTGACTTATTTCACTCAACATAATTTCTTCCAGTCCAGTCCATGTTAAAATAAAAGTTGGGTATTTGTCCTTTCTGATGGAGGCATAATATTCCATCGAATATTTCTTAACAACGAGGAGCCATACATGGGGTCTGGGTCGTTTTCCAAATCTTGTTTCTCATAACAAAGAAGAGTTCAGTCCCAGGCTCTGGAAGGAGAGGACCTCAGAAATTATCTCCAGCAGCAGCGGAAGAAATGGAAGTTCCCACAGGCCAGGAGACTTGCTCGAAGGTAAAGCAGGACCTGCGCCCTGTTTGACACACACTGACTTCACTTTACAGTGTCGCCGTCCCCAGAGGACAGAGAACAGGGAGAGGAGAGACACTACTGCTAAAAATGATCTGCCATTCCAGTAGAGAGTCTACTTTTAAACAAAAGCAGAACAAAGGTGAATAAACTCTTGCTACGCCCCCTCTTGGAACAGATGGTGCTCCTGGGTCCTGCACACTGACGGAGGGAACATCCGAGCTGACAGCCTGGAGGCCACAATTGACAGAGCTGAGTTCTCAACCCAACTTCTTCAAGTCCAATATGGAGCACGATGGTGGCGTACAAAGTCGTCAGCTGAGTTACCCGGAAAGCAGCAAGTTAGAAAGCATCCTCCTTGTTGTCAAGGATATTAGGGTAATTATTTAGGATAATTACTAGGCTATATCTCAGGGCATTTTGTGGTTCACAGAACCCATCCATGGGCCTCTGTCCTGTGATCTTCTCGTGGGTCGTGGCCCGTCAGTGCTGTGCCCGGTTTCTGGATCCAGAGAGCTAACCTACGGTCACATCTCAGAAACGGAGCAGAGCGCGAAAACCATGGACACTGAGCCATGGTTTCCCATTCTTTGTGGGAAAGAATGGAGAAAGGCTTCTTAGCCTAGGTTTTGAATTCAAAAATCTTGTCAGAAATTTGGAGATGTGGTACAAAATCAAATCAAGATGTTATCACACTGCCTTTCTTTTTTCTTTCTTTTTTTTTTTTCGCCTTTTGCTTTTTAAGGATCCCTAAGAAACCCGTTGTATATATTTGAAAAATCCAGCTGTCTGTTTTGTCTGTCTTCTAAACGTTTCACCTTGATTAGTTTTTGCACCAAAAAAGTCCTTACTCAGCCACATTCTTATGCCAAACAGGATTTTAATTTTTTAAGAGGCACCTTTGAATGGGACACTATGGGAACTCCAAAGAACAGTAGGCTATGAAAAACAAATCGTTTGTTGATTTGGCCATTTGTTTTAAGACGAAAGTGAAAAAAGCACTGGCTTGAACAGATCAGCAGAGGCTTCAGGCTATTTCCAAGGACACCATAAGACCGGGCAGGATGAAACGTGAATAGAAAACATGCCCGATGCACACGGCACAGTTACAATTTTCCATGGCACGCTGATTTGGTTATTTCTATTTTTTTCTCGGACACCACACCCCTCCCCTCGCAATGCCCAGCACTCTCTGGAGCTGGGAAACAGAGTCCTATGCAAAGTAATTAAGGATACCCTTTGCACCCCACCAGTCTTGATGCTTTTGCCCCGTGGGGTTCACTGTGCCTGGCTTCTCACCCTGGACTATCTTCTGGCCTGAGATCAGTATCACAAACGTGTCAGAGAAGAATGCTATCTGGGTGGCTGGGAGTATGATCGTATTTTCTCCCATTTCGTCCTTCCATCTAACCACCAGTGTTCTTGCCCTACTCTCTCCCCTCCCCATCTCAAGATGTCTGGCACCCAACGTCTGGCATGAAATCTTACGGATCTACATTTTCCACAGGGCTGTGACAACAGGTTTCAACTTGACTCGCCATCCCTGGGAACACAAAGTTTCAATTTGTTTGTTTTCAAGGACAAGGAGATCTTGTAGCTCTTGGTGCGGGAAAGAGGCGCCTTTACCTTTGATTAGATTTTTCTAAAGAGAAAATGCATTCATCTGTCATGGATTATTTAAGAAAAGTGTTTTTATTGTATTATATGTTATAAAAACACATTCCACACGTGCACGCCATTCCATTGCTTTGTTGTTTGCAAGTTATTGTTAGCTTTCAGAATATCCGCTGGCAGAGACCTGCACTTAGAGCCCTAAAATGTTAGCAAAAAAAGGATGTGGGGGGATCCCATCGTCTGTAAATTGCGGTGTCTTCATTCAATATACTGTACCTGATTTTACATGCTGGGGAAACTGATGCCAGAAAAGAAAGTGATTTGTTCAAGGTGAGAGCTGGTTCATGACAACACCAGAATCCCTAAACCTGAGCCAGGATTTCTGATCATTGGCATCAAGTACATAGTCTTTAGGATGCCTTACTGATTAATTTTATTTTTTGCCATAGTCATTTTTTATTAATATCACAACTTCTATACTTAAAGAAAAAAGGTAGCCCTAGCATGTAATACTATCTTTCTGGACTCAAACATATTATTAATATTTGATTATTTTGCAAAGTCTTATAAAATGGTTTCCCCGCTCTTCCTATTTTAATTGGCATCATCTGCTTTTGTTGATTTGTAAATTGGAGGATGCTACTATTTTTAACTACTTTACATGAATTATAAGTCATGTACTGGAAACTCATTGTAAAAGGAAGGAAAAGGGATGGACGGATAGATGGATGGATGGGTAGATGGGTGAATGAATAGATGGATAGGTAAACACATATTTATACGCTCACACTTGATATTTTAACAATAAATAATTTCTCTTTTTACAGAGATCGATTAATCAATGCTATGCACGTGGATCTCTTTGAATTCCTTTAGAACAGAGCTGTCCTCCCCTTCCCGTCTACAGTGCCTGATCCAGGACGTGGCACCCAGTAGAAGCTGAACATGTTCCTAGAACCCAAACCAGCATCCGCACCATTGGAGGGACTCGGAGTTCCAGGAAAACTGAGCCTCAAGATTCCACAGAACTTCATGAGTTTCCCCAGGCCCGGCCTGGAATCCAGGGCCCCCCGCTTCCAGATGTGCCCCTCCCCTGCCTCGGCTTCGGGGGGCCTTCAGCTCAGCTGCAGTTTGATGACACGCCAATCCCTTTCGGCGAGGCCTATCTGGGGTCTATCTCGATGCCTTGCTCCCCCTCTTCCTCCGTATTTATTTATTGTCTTCTCCCTTCTCCCGGTCCTTCTCTCTGGTGTGTTTACTTGCAGCAGCCAGAAAGACCACCTTATACCCGCTCTCTCCTCGGTTCAGTGGACCTCTCTACTCCAATAAACTGTTTGCGTTCCATCTGGCGAGCGTTTGCTCTGAAGACATTTCCCTGTCAATCTCTCCCGCCACATTAAAAATCTGTCATTACGATCGCATCGCCGCCTGGCTCCTGAGATTTCTGACTGCTTTACTGCTCTCCTCATTTTTTTTTCTCTTCCCTGCTACAGCCGAGAAGCAGAAATAAAGGTTTGTTGTTGAAACATGGCCGGGAGGAAAGTAGGAGGCGCACATCTGTCAAGGTATTACCTTTCTTCAACCAGGGATTAAGGTGTTTTACGGCACTCGCTACTGAGCATCACACTGAATAAATTTTCTCAGTCGAACATAAAAATGAACTCATGCATTTTGAACCAAGTTTCCTTCTTTTGCGCCAACTCGGGTCATTGTGTGGCGGCACCAGCATGTGGGGGGTATGGGCAGTCCGGAAGTTTCTACCACCCATCCTGCCTCCCAGCAAAGCTGCATTAGTTAAATGCCAGTGGAGGCAAGGGAAGCATCCGCATTAGGGGGGATACTGGTTGTGACTGCATGACCTTCTTCGCCTTGTAGGAAAGAATGGAAAGATCTGGAAAGATCCAGAAGGGACTTGGCCCCAGGATCCCCCCTCGTTCAGGCTCGATAAAGCCGAGCTCCTTCTTTAAGCGTCAGATCAAATCGCTCTCCTCGGGGAGTGCCCCTTGATCCCTCCCTCCTCCTCACGCTCTGCAGGAACACACATGACAAGTGTCGGGCCCACGTCGGGTTTGCCCACGGGTCTGTGAGCTTCTCTTCTCTGGGCAAGGGCACGTTCTCCATCACGGTGCCCTGGGCTTAGGGGACTTCTCGGTGCCTCCCAGGAGGACAGCAACTCCCCTCTTGAGTTGTATGGTGTGTACCTGGATTAGCCCATTTAAGGTTCCCCGCAACCTATTTTAGTGCACTCTTCATACTGTCGCTTTATAGATGAGCCAACAGGGGACCAGAAAGAAGGCTTAGCATCTTGACAAAAGTCAGTCGGGGACCATGCCGGGCCTGAGTTTGAGTGCAGCAAGAGTCTGTGCTCCTAAGCTGGGTTCTGTTCTGCAGAGGGCGGGGAGAATAGGAAGGGACGGGATGGGGCGGGCTTTGAAACAATTTCCCGCAACAGCAGAACCTTGGGAGGAGCCATGGTGCCTGAGAGCACTCTCTTGTCTCGGTGCCCCTTGTCCCTGTGTACTGTCACAATCCCACCCGAAATTGCAGTGGCCTGGGGCTCTGGTTTACTGCCCCAGGCTGGAGCTTCCTCTCCCCCCCACCACGTCCCACCAGACACAGACGCGTTCTTTGTCCTTCCTAAAAACTTACCTCTCTGCCTGTGACATCACCTCTCCTGGAATTCTCTCTCTCATTCCCCCTCTCTCTTTCTCACAGGGCGAACTCCCATTCATCCTTCAAAACCTGTGCCCTTCTGGGCAATCTCCATTTACCCCTCAAGAAGCATTAGAAACCCCCTAGAACTTTCTTCACTGCTCCGTAAGGACACTCACTGAATTTTATTACACACCATTTGTTTGCATGCCAGCCACTCCAATAACGCAATAATGATCAGAGACACCAGTCGCCGAGCACTTTCTATACGTGTACGGAGCCCTCAGGAACCTTGCGACCACATTAAAAGAGAGTTCGGCCCTAAAATACAGGTCTACCCTCATCCCCAAAATGGAAGGAAGACCTGCTCTTTGCCATGACAACTGCCTTCTCGGCAGGGTGTTTCCGTAGGGAAGGAGACCTGCCGGTGGGTTCAGGGTGAGGGTTGTCTGGGCTCATGGGTCTGGGGATTGCCTGGGATTCAGGGCCCTGGGGAGGTAAATCTGGAAGCCGGTGCTGGTTTCCATGGCTTCCCAGAGCGACCCTGGAGCCACTCGTCCCAACAGCCTCCAGTTCTCTGTGAGCTCAAGGGCAATGCCAGTGGTGCCTCCTCTGAATCTTTCAGACCTACTTCCAAGGTCAGACTCGGTGTTCCTAGAGCGGCCTTTTGCTTGCCGAGAGGCAAATGCTGAGTCCCACAGCCCTGCGGTCTCCAAGCCCTACCTCTTCCCACTGCGAGGGCCCACCTCCCCTGACGGCTGTGGACATCTGAATCACCCCAGGCTGCTCAAGGTCAATCCCAGGACCCATCAGGCTCCTGGCCACCCACACAGTATTTTTGTCAAGCCTCCATCTCAAGCGATGCCTGCAACTGATAGAATCTGTTTCCCATAAACCAGCCAACAAATAAAGACTCTCTAAAATGCAAGCAGTCAAGCACTCCCCAGGAAAAAGCCTCAGCGGAGATGGCGGGAAGGGGGAGTGGGAGGAGGGTGGCGGATCAGAGCGCCCTGAGTCTGTTGCAGACCCCAGCCCTCTCCCTAGGAATCTTCTTACTGCTGATCCTGTTGGGACCAGAAAGGAGGGATCCTGCTTTCTTCTGAAGAGCAGTGTTAAGAGCCTTCCTTCATTTCACTTGGCCCGCTTGGACCCAGGGCACCACAGTTTGGGGAGTGGGGAACTGCTTTCAAAAAATAAAATCAATTATTTAAAACTTATAAAAAAAATAAAATGAAAAGAGAAATACAGGATAAAATATGCAAAAGTGTGTTTTATTATCTTGTCATGGGAAAGGCCTTATTTCTAAGGTGGACATAGAACGTCTACAAAGAAAATGTTCGATAAACCTGAAAATGCAAGATTTTAATATTTCCATGCCAACAACCACAAAACAGAAGAAGATATGTGTAATGTACAAGGGATATGGACAGGCAACAACATAAAGGGAAATGCAAACTGCTTATGGATATAAAATCCTAATCCTCACCAACAAGTAATGCAACATAAATTAAAATAGCGATGAGATCGACAATTCACCTATTAGAATGGAGAATGCCATACAGTTTAAAAAGCGTTGACAAGAACACACAGACTAGATCCTGCCGCATGAGACCTTAAATGTGCCCAAACTTTCTAAAGAGCATCGTGGCAATACATGATCACAATTAAAAATGTGCAGAGCTTGGGTCTTTATACTGTAGATAACTTCACACCTTTTTGCACAATACCTAAATGCATGTTTACTGAAGCACTGGTTATTTTGGGAAAAATCTGCAAGAACCTAAATGTTCAGCTGAACAATAGTCACTAACTACTATAATAATCCATCCACTCCAGAAAGAACTACACAGTCGTCACAAAAATGGGGTCACTGAAAATGCACTGATGCGGAACGGTCAACAAATGGTCGCTAAATGCATAAAGAAGTACGGGACCTGACAGTGTATCACACAAAGGGAAAAGCACACACTCTTGGGAATGTAATAGTCTATTTCTGGAAGTATGAATATAATTAACAGTGATCACCTCTGATGTGAAAGAGAATTTTCCTTATATATCCATGTTATATTGCTTGGCTTGTTTGACTTTTTTTTTTTGCAATGCATATGCATTATTTTTAATAAATTATGAGTTAATTTTATTTTGAGTACTCTACTAAATCCCAGGGGCCCTCCCAAGGGAATGGCAATGTGGCTTGCCGAAGGTGTCATCAGAGTGAATGTGCCATTCCATAGCCAGATCATGGTCTTGGGAGAAGTTGGATGTCCCAGGTTGGTTCATAGAGGCTGGGGACACAACTCAGGACTCACTTTCCTGTGCTGAGCCAGCTCCGGGCTAAGGGATACATTGCTTCCAGCAGCTGAGGCCCTGAGAAGATACATCTCAGTCCCTTTCCACTGCCCACTCAGGGTAATTTCCGATCGTAGATGGGGGTCATTTGGCAGGACCACTGTAACTGACCTTGGCTGATCCTGGATGAGTGACCTTCCAGATAGTTTAAAAAGTGTTGGCAAGTGAACATTTGCCACTTGTCCTAGGCTGCTACAGTGTAATGGTCCAAACATCACTGATTGCCTAACTGGGCACTAGCCAAGGAATTAACCACCCTGAGCATTTGGTCACTTCCTGACTCTGCTTGAAGCTATCATTCATACATAAAATACCACACAGATCGCTGAGAGCAGACTCCGGTCGAATCTAATGCAGCTCTCTTTCTATGGGAGAAAAAAAGGGAAAAGGAGGAGCTAGCAAACCTGGCGAGATGACTTGGCACCGATGTTATCCCAGCGATGCCTCTATATAGTGAGTATCATCATCCCCATTCTACAGATGCTGACGCTGAGGCACGGTTGTGAGGCTGGTGGAGAAGACAGGATGTTGGTTTCCCGGGTCCTGTGGAAGAGACCCCTCCCATTACATCTGTTTGTTCGATCCAGACAGTGAGGGGGTGTGCCAGGGCTCTGGGGTCCGCCTCTCCCCAAATGAGTGTCACCTCCACCCCCTGCAAAGCCTGGCAACCTGGGGTAATTACGCCAGTTCTCTGTGCCCTGGCCGTCTCACCAATGTGCAACTTAGCCCACTGCGTTTTGTGAGAATCAACCGAGATACTTCTTAAAAGTACCCCACCTTGCACCTGCATATAGTAAATGCTCAACAAACCCTAGCTCTTCTTATCATCCATCTTGCCAAAATGTTCTCCTTTGGGCTTCATTCCCCAACTGGAATTCACACATGCAGAGACGGGGACCCTCAATTAAGTTCCCCTTTCTTCCTGCCCCTCCCATTTTTCTTAAATTTGTTTTGTTTGTCCGATTTTTTTTTTTTCCTTGTGACCATTTCATAAAACTGGTTTTGGAGTCCAAAATGCTGTCAGCTTGAGAACGTTAACCTGAAATCCCCATAAGGATGTGCAACGTGATTTATAGTTGCATTTTCTTTAGCTTAACAGTGTCACGTTCACATTTCAGCCTTGGCAGCCTTCATCGCCCTGCCTAACTGTGGAGTTTACAGTTGCATCAAATAAACTATGGTTATAAATCACCCCCAGATGTCAGCCTAATTATTTCAAATGAGTGGGAACCCACTGGATGGGGTACTTTGGCAAACGCTCACTGAGTACTCCTGAAGGCCAGCGCCCTCCCATCCTGGCCTGAGAGCCCCAGACGCTGGCTCGCGGTGGGGACTGCCTCTCTCCACCCACCCCAGGGACTTCCGGCCTCCCCTGTTCTCTTCCTCCAACAAAGGCCCCACCCATTCTGGCTTGCAGGAAGTAGGGTTTGCAAACACGTCCTTGACTCCTTTCTGTGGAAAAGTAATTGGCTTACGAATTGGCTTCTCCATGATTTTCCACAGCAAGCATTGATAAACAAACGTGGCAAGTAACAAGGCTATTTGTCGACCCATGAGAGAAGGCATTCTCCCCAGTCAACAAAGAACAAGAAGTGGAGGGGTTCGTGGGTGGGGGGCGAGGGGGACTCAACATTTACAAACCAAACCCATATGGCCACCCTCTGGTCACCACTCAGCAAGCCTGTGGAGGAGAACAAACATGAGCCTTGCTTTTTCATCCTCAATGGAGACAAAATTTTCTAGAAATTCCAACCAGAGAAGGGACGCTTACCGTCCGTGACTCCCACCGCACCACCACAGAAGCAGCCTTGGCTAATGGCGTTTTCCTCCATTCTTCCCTGCAGAGCACCTGCCTGCGTCAGGGGCCCGCATGAATGCTCCAGCCTGCTCTTTCCGTCTCGATCCTCATGTTGATTGTGCTGGAAAAGGGCTTTTCCCTGTGAACAGGAGACCCAGGATCAGGCAGCTGGTGCCCCAGGGTCAAGGTCAATGTAAGCCACCGCTTCTCCCTGGGGAAGACCCACAAGTAGGTTTCCTCTACAAAATCCCCTGATAAACCGAATATTCTAAAGTATTTGTTTCTGCATCCAGGTATCTCTCAAAGAGTTACTTTAAGGATGATTGATGTTTGAAAATGGCAAGTTTAGCACAGTGGCTGTGTTCCCCTCGTCCCACTAACCCCATTATCATGGGTGAACCTCAGCCACATGGCAGTGGCAGCTGGCACCAGGCCTCTGTCTTCCTTCTGTTCCCAAACCCAAACGGACTTCCTGCTCAAACGCAGCCTCGCTGACCTCCTGCCCCCAGCCATGAGCAGATGTGCAGGTGGCTGCCCAGGAGACGCCTCCCCAGACACTCGGGGGTTGACACCATATCAAGCCAGTTGACACTACGGCTTGTGGTTTGCTTTGCCAAAGCTTCCCCCTAAATGGAGCATTCTAGGGTGAGTCTACAAACCTGACCAGACCGCGAGCCAGGAATTCTATTAGCAAAGGATGTGACTAACTGAAAGTGTTCCTTTGAGGGACATAAAATAATAGAGGTCTCCAAGATGGAGGGAGGGAGAGAGAGATCGTGATGGTGACATATTTTCCTACAGTCTGCAGGCAAGAAGTATTTTTTAGTTCCCATCACTTCTACCAGATTAAAAACAAAAAATCAAAATCAACAAAGATAAACAAATGCACATGAGTAAGAGGAAGAGGGAAAAATCCTTTGAGAGGACGAATGTTATACAAGGAGACCCATGGTCTTGAAGGCTGTTTGCTGGCTTGTCAGCTGGGGAAATAGCTGCTGACCTGCTGCCTCATGGGGAAGCTCAGATGTGGGAACAAGGTGTGAGCGTTACTAAACTGTGGGGTGGTGGGAAGATGTGAGGGGTTCCTATGAAGGTGTTATCAAAACATACAGAACATGAAGGGGAGAGCTTGAGAAGACAGGAGAGGAGAAAGGCCCTACATGGGTCTCAGGCAAATGCCCTGGGGCACACACTGTGCTCAGCCCCAGGGGTGGAGGGGACACTAAGACGCCAAGTTCAGTTACAGACCCACAGAGTTCAGCGAGAGACCCCCAGAGTTCAGTCAGAGACCCTCAGAGTTCAGTCAGAGACCCTCAGAGTTCAGTCAGAGACCCTCAGAGTTCAGCCAGAGACTCCCAGAGTTTAGTCAGAGACCCCCAGAGTTCAGTCAGAGACCCCTAGAGTTCAGTCAGAGACTCTCAGAGTTCAGTCAGAGACTCCCAGAGTTCAGTCAGAGACCCCCAGAGTTCAGTCAAAGACTCTCAGAGTTCAGTCAGAGACTCTCAGAGTTTAGTCAGAGACCCCCAGAGTTCAGTCAGAGACCCCTAGAGTTCAGTCAGAGACCCCCAGAGTTCAGTCAAAGACTCTCAGAGTTCAGTCAGAGACTCTCAGAGTTTAGTCAGAGACTCCCAGAGTTCAGTCAGAGACTCTCAGAGTTTAGTCAGTGACCCTCAGAATTCAGTCAGAGACCCCCAGAGTTCAACCAGAGACCCTCAGAATTCAGTTTCTACCCTTTGTAGCATAAAGAAAAATCTATTTTTTGAGGAGCCACAAGAAATATCTAAGGGTTTGGTTATCCAGCTTCAAATGACACACCATATCTGCCACTCCCATTCTGGGAAAACTTCCAGAAGTAGCCTTCGATAATCCAAGCTTCAAATTGAGGTTAAAGTTCAAAATGTTCCATTAGTGCAGTTGAACACTGAGCGAGCAGATCACCTTCGAGCTGCTTGCTCATTTATTTTGGATACCTCATGAGTGTATCTTTGGAGGAAAGAGCATTAGTTTTGAGGTCAGACTGGGTCAAAACGGATCTCTGTAACTTGCAAGTTCCGTGAACTTGGGCAAATCAGAAAATCTGTGCAAAAGTGAGGAAAGTAATACTTCTCTGAGAGCACTATTATGAGGATAACATTTGATAACACATAAAGTTCCTGGCAGAAACTCTTGTGTAAACCCTCAACAATTTATGAATCCCTTCTTCCCTAAATATCATCCAAAGTTCTGACATTGAATGGAGGGAGGAAGGGAGAAAAAGGAAGGAAGGAAGGGGGAAAACTTAATAAATACACTTGGTTAACATCTAAATTCCTACATTTTTTTTCAAAATTTCCAGAATATCTTCCTGAAATAATATCAGCCTTAGGTAAATCCAAATATTTTCTTTTTTTTTTAAAGATTTTCTTTATTTATTTGACAGAGAGAGAGAGATCACATGCAGGCAGAGAGGCAGGCAGAGAGAGAGGGGGAAGCAGTCTCCCTGCCGAGCAGAGAGCCCGATGCGGGGCTCGATCCCAGGACCCTGAGATCATGACCTGAGCAGAGGCAGAGGCTTAACCCACTGAGCCACCCAGGCACCCCAAATCCAAATATTTTCAAGCTGATTTTGTAGCAAACTATTTATGTACAAAATCTTTCCTAAATAAGTACAGATGATTTTTCCCTTATTTCAAAAGTCTGACGAATCAAGGATCAGCTGTCTAACTAATTATCCTACTGACCAAATAAAAATATTAGGGCTTCAGTTTCCATTCGGAAACCAGAAAGAGTAACAAGTCAGGGATGATCACGTTCAGAGACAGCCCCAGTCTTCGGATTCACAGGAGGAGCCCCTCTGACGTGAGGATTATGGGAGAAGATAAGCTGGTAATTAGGACACTTGGACAAGGTCTAACACAATATTTCTGGAACTGTCCACCATAGTCAATGGGTCTGCTGCGAGGTCGGAGGCAGCTCGATCGATCCCCGGCAGCAGCCCCAGGAGGAACCCCTGCCTGGAACTTGGCTCAGATCTCTCCTACTGTGCATCGAGCCCACGGGATCTCTGGATTGGGACGGAGAAGCCCTGGGACGTTCTTCCCGGCCACGTCTGCCGTCGGTGCTGGACGGACCACAGCCAGCAGGAATCGTGTGTGCAGGCATCGTGTGTGTGGAAGCAGGAAACAGCTGCCGTGCTCTGCAGATTCCCAGCCGGCCGTGGTCCTGGCGCTGCCCCCTGTGCCTCCCGGGCGCCAGGCC
Organism: Potos flavus; assembly: GCA_028534135.1. Lineage (NCBI taxonomy): Eukaryota > Metazoa > Chordata > Mammalia > Carnivora > Procyonidae > Potos > Potos flavus. The sequence continues at coordinate 121,312,887 of CM052896.1, forward strand.
GGGTCCCCTCCCAGCAGCACCCCGAGGTGGGTCCTTTATTTTCCCCATCTCTCTGGTTTAAGATCATGGAGCTCAGCGGAATAAGCGACTCACCCCAAATGACAGATGTGTGCCCCCCCCAGGTACAGGGCCCTGCAAGGGGTCCCCATCAGAGGCACTGGACTTTGTGTGGCAGAAAGAATGCAGAGACCAGGGGACACACTCTGAGGTCCACGTGTTTGAGGTCCAAGCATTCACTCATTAATTGACACCGTAGCAAAATTACACAATCAGTTGTGGATGACGGCGGCCCTTGGGCTGCTCTGACGGGACTCCCAGCCTCTCCTCCTCGGGAGATGGCTGCACAGGGACATCCCAGGCAGGGCCGTCCTGGCTCCCTCCTGGGCCATGGCCTGTTGGGAGCTCAGGCCAGCCCTCGATGACGGGGGAGCTGACGCACGTGACGTCAGGCAGAGCCCAGGCCTGGTTCCTCGGTGTCCTGGCCCTGGCCTGGCTCTGAGCAGAGCGGTGCGTTGTTAAAACACACGGAATTGCCTTCCGAGCAAACCGAAGGGCTGGCGGTAGAGGGACGGGTTTGGATGAGTTTCCTCACATTATCAGAGATCCCTGGTTCTGTCGCTTCTTAGCTGGAGAACTTGGGCCAATCACCTAGCCCTTTGCTTTCTCTTTTATTTTTTATTTTTTTAATTTTTTAAAATTTTTTCAGTGTTCCGAGATTCATTGATTATGCACCACACTGAGTGCTTCATGCAATACGTGCCCTCGTCAATACCCACCACCAGCCTCACCTGTCCTCCCACCCTCCTCCCCTCCAAAACCCTCAGTTTGTTTCTCAGAGTCCACAGTCCCTCATGGTTCATCTCCACCTCCAATTTCCCCCAATTCACTTTTCCTTTCTTCCTCCCAATGTCCTCCATGTTATTCCTTATGCTCCACACGTAAGTGAAAACGTATGATAATTGACTTTCTCTGCCTGACTTATTTCACTCAGCATAATCTCCTCCAGTCCCATCCATGTTGATACAAAAGTTCAGTATTCATCCTTTCTGATGGCTGTGTAATATTCCATTGTATATATGGACCATATCTTTATCCATTCACTTGTTGAAGGACTCTTCAAACTCAACACCCAAAAAACAGATACTCATGTCAAAAAATGGGCAGAAGACATGAAAGACACTTCTCCAAAGAAGACATACGAATGGCTCACAGACACACAAAAAAATGTTCATCATCATCAGCCATCAGGGAAATTCAAATCAAAACCACCTTGAGATACCACCTTCCACCAGTTAGAATGGCCAAAATCAATAGGACAGGAAACTACAAGTGCCTTCTCTTTTAGAGAAAAATAAGAATTGTGTTCCTTAGGTAAGTTTTCCAAGATCATTTTGGTTAAGTCTTTCGATGAGAGTTTGGACAGTTCTGGGCGTCAGTGTTTCCAGTCGACTTCCTGAGATGGGAATGAGATCTTTGAGGATGACGCTTGGCAGGGCGTGGTGGCGGAGCTCAGCGAGCATCCATGAAGCCAGCTTGTGGCAAGAGCCAGAATTGGAGCACGAGAAGCCAGTCTCCCTGACCTCCAGGACACAGCCCCGCACCGGCCAGTCCGAATTCTTCTTTCCCATCACAGACCACGGGACGGGCTTGTCCACACGTCCACACAACAGGTACTTCTTGAGCACCTGCTGATCCCAACCATGGATCTGGACACGTGAGGCTCTGCGGGCCCAGGGGGATGGAGCAGGTGGGCTGCTGAGTGTGCCTGCATCCCCAGTGCCACGGGGTCCTTGCTTGTGCCAAGAAGCGCACCAGCACCTGCAGGAGACAAAGACCTCTCACAGTATTGACGCGCTATCGATTTAAACATGCAAACCATTCCTGAGTCCCAGAACGTCCACCGTGGTCATAACCACGCGTGGGATTAAACATGCGAGCTGTGGGTTTGTTGGCGTGGAGGTGGAGGGTGTGAGAGGAGAAACCTGGAGGGTGCCTGGAGCAGAGGGCCGATCGCTGAGCTGGGTGTGCATGCTGGCGGGCTGGAAGACACGCCGGGACTCGAGGCTGAATGGGGGCCAACTGGTGAAGCAAACCAGGTGGGCATCCATGGGGAGGGGTGAGGCCAAGCAGGAGGCAAGCTCTGGTAGGGCAGGGGCAGGTGTGGAGCGGGTGAGCCATGAAGGGTTTCTCTCAATGAGGAAGAAATCTGAGGCAGGAGTGGCCCGGAAGGTCACTGGTGGCCCAGGTAGCCTCCCGTGGCCCTGGTTCAGGGGCTTGTCTGTTACCTGCAGGCCAGGCTTCCTGCCCTGGGCTCTGCTGACCGCGAGGACTCGGTCACTCTCTGCTGCAGGGCTGCGCTGCGCACTGTGGCCTCCGCCCACTAGATGCCAGCAGCATCACTCCCCCAGCTGTGGCAAGGGAAGAGTCCCTAGGCATTGCCAAATGTCCCCTAGGGGCAAAATCATCCCAGGCTGAGAACGCTGCTCTAGGCAAGCGGCTGCGAGCACGGAGGGCCAGTTGATGGTGGCTCGACGCACCCATGCAGCCCAGGCATCTGGAGCAGCCACGGGGGACCCACCGCAGTACCTCCAGGCTCCGGTCCAACGCCTGGCACACAGTAGGCCCTCAGTGACCAGTGCTTCCGAAAGGAAGGCTACTCCAAGATACTCAGAGGCTCTAAGTGTCACCACGATCAGCACGGGGCAGCGCCAGGACCTCGACAGGCCGCCGTCCCCTGGGCTGGAGGCCACGGTGGGCACCTCGGAGGCCGGGTCATGCTGGGTGGCTGTTTATCTCCGGGCCCAGGGCTGCCCGCTGGGCGTATTAGAGGCCATGAAATAATGATGAGACCTAGAGGGGTAATTAAAAGCCACGGTGACATTGATCTGCTGAGATTTCCGAGAGAGCCCAGGGCACACGGGGCGACTCTCCGCCTTACCTCATGCAGGCCCAGCCTGATTGGCCCCCTGGGCATTGCCGGGGCCGTGGAACCTCACCTGTGGCCGAGAGACTCCCAGGGCAGCAGACAGCCCAGCTTCAGAGGCTGTGCAAAACAGGCAGCCTGGGCCTGGGGGGGCAACTGGAAAGGCAGGAGCGAGCCACGCTGTTAAAGACACAGGTGCCCATTCTGCAAGGGCTCCGAGGTCAACCTTCCTCCCTCCAGGCCCCAGGACACTCCAGGTGGAGAATCGGAGATGGGCCGGGACTATGCGGCCTTGTCTTGGTTCAGGACATGTCTGTTTTTGTCCTTCAGGCCCCCTCTGCCCACCAGAAAGGTTTCGATCTGAATGCACACTAAGCCCACAGTTATTTCTTGATAGTCTGCCTTGGGCTGGAAACTGCGCCTACTTTAAACAAATATGAACATCTAATATTTACCTATACCACTCTTGGCAACGCTGGACATTTCGATCTGAAGAGTAACTATTTTCTTGCTGTTCTTGCTACGTATTTGTGATTGGCTTATTTGTAGTGGCTTTAGTTTTAGAACTCGCCTGGTGAAGGGAATTAATGGGAGTGTCGAGCCAGACAACCCCGAGGCTTGGCCTTAGTTCCACCACTTACTACCCTTGTGATCTCGGGCAAACCGCTTCTTCAAGACGCCGTGTCTGGGTCTCCCTGTGGGTACAAGGAGGTAAAAATAATCCACGCCACCGTGAGAAAGGGTTGAATGAGATAATGTTTGCATTATCGTGAGCACTCAGGAACTGTGTGTTCATTAGTGCCACTGTTATATGTTAGATTCCTTCCCTGCCTGAGTTCCCGACGTCCTCAAGGCTCTGTGATGTGGCCACAAGTAGCCCACTTTACAGATGAGCAAACCGAGACAGCGAATCCTTTCCGAGCTGGGATTCTACAGGGAGACGCCACACTCCCCCCATCTCAGAAAGGGCCACTGGGTGCTCACTCTGCAGGAAGTTTGGCTTCCAGCGACTGGGCTCGGACTTGCAGAAGGCAGAGCCCTGCTTCGAAACCCTGGGACGGCCTTCCTTCCCACCCGCCCAAGAGCAGGAACTGGTGTGCGGCGTGCCTGGTTACGTCGTCACAGCCTTGGTATTCCTCTGCGAAAACCCGGCCTATTTCTCTGCTCTTCTATGCCTTGGCCACGTGGCCGGGGGGATGGGGGCCGCACCTCTGCTCTTCACACCCTATCAGATGGGAGCAAGAAGTTTCTTGGGGCTCCGACAAAATAGCCTGCCTCCCACGCGAGTGCAGACCTGCGGTAAGATCGCTGGTCTAAATATGGAGAGACGTTCACTCCTTTCTTGTAAGCTGCCTTGTGTCGGGTAACAGTTTCTTCCGGAATTTGGAGAGGATGCTCTGAATTAAAGACTTAGAAAAAGCACCATGTCCTTATGATTTCCGCCTCGCTCCACCGTCCGTGTTTGTAACAAGGGTGGTGTGTGAGTCTTGATGACACACATCCACGCAGGGGTTGGGGCACATCTGGAAACCGCTGCATATTAAATGCATTGCATTGCCAAGACCCTGATTGGAGAAAGGCTTGGAGAAATGGCTTGACCATTCACTGAATGCCCAGGGTACATGCATCTACTTACCTAGAAGAGCTTTGGTTTGAGCGGCCCCGGGCTCTTCCAGGTTATGACAATCAGAGGTACCACGTGCGGAACGTTTACTGAGCATCGCACCCTGTGCTCTACTTCCAAATGACGTCTTGGTGATAAACAGAAACTGGGTACGACCTTCGGGTTGCCATGTGTGCCGTCTGTAATGCGGAAAAAAGAAAAAGAAAGAAATACTTTCTCCTGCCTCCTAGCCTGTACAGGTCCCTAATGTTATAGTCACAATTCCAGAAAAGCCTTATAAACCAAAAGTCATTTTCATTATTTACCGGGTGGCAAAACCTGACCTGAACTGACAGAACGAATCTAAGTGTGTTTATAGTCTTTCTTTTTCCCACGTAGTGTGACCATTCATACATTTTGCTGCAGAAATATAAAAGCATTCTATCACGAGGTGCTGCCCCCAGAGTCCTAAGGGGGACGTTACCTGGTATACAAATATATATGTTAATATGTTGATATATATAGTTAATATGAATATATATGAGACATATTAACTTCCGAAAATGTACCGAATTGGGATTTCTGAAATACATGTGGCCTCCTGAGTTTCAGTAAAGGGATCGTGGGCCCATAGATCAAATGCGGTGTCCCGCTTCCGAGCTCTGTCCTCCAGACGGTATTGGGTAGTCGCAGGTGCGGGCATTTGAGATCACATCAACCTCAACCCCGATTCTGGTTTTTGCAGCTGCCTGTGGCATCCTCCGAACCTGCTGCTCGTGGGAGCCTCGGTTTCCCCAGTTTCAAGAGGCGTTCGCAAAAGCACCTCCCTTGCAGGACCGCCGTGAGGTTGATAGGGGCGCCTGCGTGTAGGGATTCTATGCCCAGGGGCTATTTGGGCACCAAAGGTGGTCCCTATTCTTGCCTGCTCTTTGTCATGACTTCCAGACCTGATGCAAAGATGTAGTGAACCTTTCACTTCGGCGTTCACTGACCTCCGCTTGGAGGAGGATGTGGCCCCTGGGAGCTCGGGCTGGGGAGAGGTGACAACTCACCAAGACCTTCAGAGGCTGCGGCAATTAGCAGGAGCCACTAAGACCTTTCCAATATTAATTAGCTGTCCCCAACCTGGTACTGGCAGGACTCCCAGCCCCTGCGGGAGCACTCAGGGATGCCGGGCTCACAGAGGAGCTCAGCCCTGACCAGGAGACCGGAGTAAATAGGACAGAGTTTGGCTCCCCAAGCACCAAGTGTGATGATGCAAAGTTCTCCCTGTGCTCAGGTGCAAGCCAGGCTTTGGATGGATGGACTAGGGACGGTGAGAGGGGGAGCCCTCCCAGCTCAGTCTCTCGCTGCTGCTCCCAAATGTGATTTCCCCTCCCCTCCTCCGCTCCCTCTTCACCTCTGCTCCGTCCCCCTGGTTTTTCCCTTGCTTGGGGTCTCCCTAGCTCTTTCACGCACTGTGTGACTCTCTCTGCCCCATGATTCCATCCCTCTTGCTCTCTCTCTGGGCGTCTCTCCTCGTCTCTCCGGGTGCTGTCTCTTCACACACGCACACCCCACAGCATTTAGCTGCCCTCCAGGCACAGGCTTAGTGGACTTGATGGCGAAGGGCCCATTCTCTTCTGCTGAACCCAGGGTTCTCTCCAAAAAGAAGATTCATAGAATGCAGCATGGCTTGCATTTTCTGGGTGAATTTTCTACTTTATTTCAGACATAGGTATTCATTTACCAGATATTTACTGCAATTTTTTTTATCTCACATCCTGGGGATACATTAGTGAAGAAGGGAGAAAGTCCTTGCTCTCATGGTGGGTTGGGGGAAGGGAATAGAGAAATAAGGGAGGAAAACCTGGTATTTCAGAGAGAAAGTGCTACGAAGAAAAATAAAAGTCAGTACTGGGATAAAAAATGCTGGTGGCAGGAGAGAATGATCAGGGACCCTCTGACAAAGGACTGAGGTCATTTGAGCCAGGTGATGAAGAAAAACGTGTGGCTAACTGAGGGAAGAGCATCCAAGGCAGAGGGAACAGAAAGTACAATGGCCCTGAGGCAGAAGCCGGTCTGGAGTATTTAAAGAATATTAAAGAGTGGGCGAGGCAGGCAATGATAGAATACAGGGTCAGAGAATCCAAATATCTTCTCACTGAATCTTTGCAAACTTTTTTCTACACAGAGAGCATTAACCTCATTTTTGCATGTGAGGAAATCTTGGATCAGAAAATTTTAAAGATTTGCCTAATATCACAGAAACCAAGTTTCAAGGCTGCATTCTAACTCAAGCCCAGGAAGAACACATCGCTCTCCATGGTGCCTTTCCAGAGCTGGAGATTTTTAGAGTAAAGTTCCAAGCCCCAGACACCCAGTAGTACCTTATCTATTAAGAACTTTGAATCTGGGAACACCGAAAAGATAAAATAAAATTAAAAAAAAAAAAAAAAAGAACTTGTAGGGACTCAGCAACCGTCCCAAGAAGCAAGTGAAGGTCATGAAAATTCAGGCCCCTTCTACTAGGAGGAGGCAGAGAGCCTGCAGAGAGGCTGAAATCTGACACCAAAAGTAATCGGTCATTCACAACGAGGGAAACTGAGGCTCAGAGAGATCAACCCCCTTGTCTGGGGCCGGTCCCTTTCCATTAGCTGTTTGTCTGGTACTAGTGTATGGTTAAAATAAGAAGTAGAAGCCAGAGCAGACCAGGAGAAAATGTAGTATTGCCATCGCATCTTTGAAACAGAACTGTTCTTGGATTGATTGGATTTCTGAGAAATCAACAACAGCGTTAACTGATAAAGACCATTTTCCACCAAGAAAAAAACAAAGTTATTTTAACCTCCCACCTGATTTTCTTTTTCTTTTAAGAGTAAAACGTGATTTTGAAAGAGTAATTACATATATTTATATCACAGGCGTGGGAGGTAAGACCCATCAGTGAATCACCTGCTTCCTACAACTCCGAAATCAATCTAGACACACATGTGAGATGCCCCTAGGATTGAGGTCCATGCGGTGGGACCATTGCCTTGACTGGATAATCACTTTGGGTAGCTGGGGCTGGAGACGGAGGAGAGTGTCTTGCCTGCCTCTTCGTCCTGATTCACGAAGAAGCTTTTCTGTAAACTCAGCAGTGGAAACATTCATTCACTAATTTATTCATTCTCTCTCTCCCTCCCTGTCTTCCTCATTGCACAAATATTGGCTGGGTACCTCCTGGGTTTTGAGCCCCGTGTTCATCTGAGAATCCTAAAACCAAAAAAACACAGCTCCTAATTTTTTTTTTTTTTTTAAATAAGCTTATGTATGAAAGACAAGCTTGCATTCCTTCCCTGGAGACACATTGCAGCTCAGCACCCATGGCTAAAGACACCCAATTTTCAGCCCGTGGTAAGGGTCAAGCCAAAGGTACGGCAGAAGGAGCCAAGGCTCTCTCTACTGTGAAGGCTCACATGGAAAAGAGGGTCTTCTTGTCCTGGGGGTGGGGAGGGCTACAGCCTCTGGCTGAGGGTTCGAGGGGGGTCAGACTAGGACAGAGGGGCCGGTGGACATCCCCGGGAGTGGCAGCGTTTGTCAGGGTGGATGCACGAAAGGACACACATGGTATCTTTACATGGAAATATTTGAGACACTGAAACCCAGACTGAGTCACATCCTCTGGCAGGAAACCCCCCACCCCAGTCCTTTTCTGGGGTACAGCCAAATCACTGGAAACAGACGAGGGGCCCCAGCACAGTAATAGCACTGCCAGGATTTACGTGCGGACCAGGTGTGCCCCAAATGGGCCTTGACAATTGTATTCTGACTCTTGGGGCTTTCTGAGGCCTTGAAAACCAAATTTTCCCAGAGGTGAGGCTTCCACCGAGGGTGTGGACAGCAGCTGTGGGCAGACTGGGAGAATGGGCGGGTTCTAGTCCCCCGTGTCCAATTAGATACGAGGCTTTGGGAAAATTGTACAACCTCTATGAGCCCGTCTCATCATCCGTGAATCAAGGACTATTACCCACTTCATCTGAGTATTATGAAAAATGAGCCCACGTAACGGAAACACTCTGTATTCTGTCCTATGCATTATAAATATGAAAAATTAGCATTGTCTTAAGAAGGTATTGATATAATCATACCTAATATATGTGCCTGAGTATAAATAATAAATGGATCTATCCACACAATATTCTAGGTGCCAATTTATGCAATTTGATTTAAGTGGGTCTTGAAGTATTATTTTAACTCCGATGGCCCCAGAATCAAATTAGTCAATGGCTATGATTGCCATGGGGAAAGATAATTTCGGGAGCGATAAGAATTGCAATATCAGTTAGTACCAGCTTGTTAATGAAACTTCAAAGTTGAAACCAAAGTAGGAGTCTGTAGATGGCTCCAGAGAAAAAGTCCCGTGTTTCCGCAAATCTTCTTCCTGTCTTTAATGAATGTTTAACCTCCCTGTGCTTGAACTTGGCCATCATGGCCAGTAGTCAATTTTCACTTTAGTTCATGTATTCTTTTTTCCCTTTTAATCCTGAAAATCTGTAGCCATGTCATCAGCTCCTTCTTAATTATACCATATTCTTTGCATCTGTCCTGCTAAATAACTCTAATTGAAATAGCACCGGCGTGAATTTTTGTAATGTTCCCCCCAAGACATCCCGAAAGTGACTCACGAGAAAACAGACTGAAGTCACAGCTGGAAGCACGTCAAGGATCATTTCCATTTTTACATGATTAATTTGAATTTAATATCTTAAATCAAAACCTGATTAATTTAAATAAAATTTTGATGGTGCCCTGCTTCTAATATACATTGCAGTAATTAGATTCGGCTTAATGTGATTTTTTTTTACATAATTAAAAAAAAGGGGGAAGTCAAGTGTAAGAATGCAGTGTTGATACAAATCTGTCTAAATATATATA
>CM052896.1:121322811-121383224 GCA_028534135.1 Potos flavus
TGATGGATCGATGGATGGATGGGTGATGGATGGATGATGGATGGATGATGGATGGATGGGTGATGGATGGATGATGGATGGATGGGTGAATGGATAGATGGATGGATGGATGATGGATGGATGGATGGATGATGGATGGATGGGTGAATGGATGGATGGATGGATGGATGATGGATGGATGGATGGATGACGGATGGATTGATGGATCGATGGATGGATGGGTGATGGATGGATGGATGGATGGATGATGGATGGATGGATGATGGATGGATGGATGATGGATGGATGGATGGATGATGGATGGATCGATGAATCGATGGATCGATGGATGGATGGGTGATGGATGGATGGTTGATGGAAGGAAGGAAGGTGGATGGATAGCTGGATGGCTAAAAATTCTATCAAAATATTCCTTCTTGACCAGTGATATCTGCATGCCTTTCTCTTCCAGGAGGCTGGGAGCTTTTCCAGGACAAGGGCTGGGTCTGATTCAGTTTTATACCCTCACGAGCAGCACGCAGATCCAGGCACATCTGCTCAGTCAAACTGGAAGGACGGAAAATAAGGGGAGAGACAGAAAAGGAGCAAGGGGATGCAATGGGAACATATATTTTAAACCTAAGTTATTTATATGTGGCATTTTCATTAAGATTACGTCCATGTGAAACAACTTCAGAAGATAAGGATATCTTGAGATTTGAGTTTAGGTTTAGGGTAAGGTTGCAAATTAAAATACAGGACACCCAGTTAAATGAGAATCTCAGAAAGCCCAGGAATTTTTTTTTTCTTAGTATAGTGTGTTTCATACATTATTTGAGACCGCATACACTTAAAAATATATTGCTCATCTGAAATTCAAATGCAACTGGATAACTTGTATTTTATATAGCAGCCCTAACTTAAGAAAGAGGGAAAAAAATAGGATTTGGGCTTGTTATTAATCCATGCATATTTGAGCACACTTTACCAAAAAGCTACTCAATGGGATTTGGGGCAAAGGCTTGGTTAATAATAAAGGCACACCCATTTCCCGTTTTCTGATCTTAAAGACATCCTCTCCAAGGACAGCCCGATCACTTAGTCAAATGCATTTAAATCATCCTAAATGCAACCTGTGATTCCTCACACTGGTTAGGAACTTCTGGAGGGACTTGGAACTTTTCTCAAAAATGGGAATGTCAGAGCGAATCCGCATTTGCAGAGTGAGGGAAGGTGTTTAGCATGCAGCAGGATGAACAAACGAATCGGGAGACTAAGCCCTCCGTGGCTGGCCGCCTCTCAGCCATCCTGGTCCTCACCTTCACTAGCACCCCCACCTAGATGCAAAGTGGCTCAATATATTTCTCTGAAACAGTACAGAGTTCCAAAACCATCCGCTTTGATTTCACTCCAGCATGCCTTCACCCATCAGTCCTTTGTCACGCATCACGCCTGCCAGCATTATTCTCTTCTGACATTTTTACCCAGACTCTGCATTTCTCTACCAGATTCCCACCCGATACAAGCAGTTATTTCTGAGTTGGTCTTTTTTTCCCTCTGTTATTATCCACTAAATACCTCCCTGTCGGCACTGAGTCCCATTGTTCGTGATAATCCGGCCAATCTAAGAACCCCATTTATTTCTCCCTTTTATTCTAGACCGTGCTCCCCAAGTCGTCATTCATCAAGAGCGGTTCATCAGAGAATTCCTCCAATATGAGGAGTAATTAAAGGTACCTTTTCCTTATGAAGAATTAGGAACAGTAAAAGCATTCTTTTTTTTTTTTTTTTTTTTACCATATAATGTATTTGTGTGGATGTATTCGTCTCGTCTAGCAACTCCCTTATGTTATATTGCTTTTTCTGGCAATATTTGATCCCATAAAGCCCTTTATTCAAGACACCTCTCCTTCCCATTCTGAAATGATCTCTCTCGAGAGTGGCAGTGATGATACAATAGGGTTGGAGTTGCTATTATTAAAAATTACTACTTTTTTTGACTATGTTGCTTCTGTTACCCAGTGGGATTTTGATATCAGACATTCTTCTCGCTTGACATCCGCTGGGGAAGTGATGAAACCATTCATTATTTAAAAGTTTGGAAGCCACAAGAACTACAGTATCTAACCAGATTGGATTGACTTTTTAGCTCTTTTGATTAATAATTCATAAACCTGAGGGTATGTGAATTGGGTGAGCACTAACCCACTAACAAAAGGAGAGTAGGAGATGAATGTTAACATGGCTTCGGTGTTATTTTACTTAACACTTCAGACCAACAAAACAAACCCATGTGTCATGGAACCTGTTTCATAGTTTCAATCCACAATCAATATTTCATGATTAATGGGCCCATATGTTCACACAGGGCCCCTGCAGTACAAAATTTGCACACGCATCTCCCATGTGATGATGTACAAAATGCCTCCTCCGAAAAGAAAGGATTTAGCTCTCTCTAATGAGGACTCCTGTTCAACTTGCTTTCCAGATTATTTGGTTTCTAATTTTTCCTTTTTGGAATTGATAAAAGGTTGGAGTCTTGATGGTAGCAAATAAGCCTTTGGTCCTGAAAGTGGCAGTTTACTCTCCCAAACCAATGGAGTTTCTGCAAATGGTAGAACGTAGAGGGTTATGTCATTTGCAAATGACACATGTATTTTTTTAAACCTGGCTAATATTATGGTCTGTAAAAATTATTTCACTTGGCATCTGAGTTCCCATATCTGTGCTTCTGCCTCTGTCATTTACTAGGTGTGTGACCTGGGTCAAGCAACTGTTTTCTCTCTCTGAGCTTCATTTTCTTAATCTATTCCATGATGAATAAGACCAACCTTCTGGTAGTGCCGTGAATAATGGAACAAGATTACATAAAGAACCTACGCTGTTTATAGCAGTGCTGTCTTCATTCATTACTTTAATATGTATGAAATGTTAAATAGTATTAATATTATTAAATATTAAATATTATTAGCGTTATTTAAAACATTTTATTGGTCAATAAAACAATATTAAGCCACCCTGTTGGTATGATGTACAGCGTATTAAAAGCACTTTATAAACTATAATGTTTTAAAGCAACTGTAAGGAGTTATGGTTGGTTATCACTCAGCATTTAAAGTGATAGCGATGGTACCACGATCATGCAGAAGTGATATAAATGCCTTCCTTCTGGGAAAGTTCATCATAAGAAGAAAATTAGCTTAGTAATTTATCAATATAGCATAGTCTAAAAAAAATAAATAAATAAGGCAGATGAAAGAAAATTCACTGTAACATTTTTCTCAGAGAACTCCCAACTTCTGATTGTTTGCGCTGATTTCAGCTTATACCACAAAGATTTCACCTCCAAGTCCCTACTTAGAAGAAGCTGATAAAAGGACCCAAAGATTTCACAGATTCGAACAGATTTAAATTCCACGGATTGCAAACAGAGCAAGGACAACCTTTAAAACATCCTCATTCTGGAAGACTCACACACCAATATACCCTTTAGAAGCTTCTGGCTTGCGAACCCAGACACTCTAGCCTGCCCCCCAGGACGACCCCTCTGAGACATCACGAGGCAGAAGGTTGGGTCTGGCCTATTTAGCTTATCAGAAACTAAAAACAGATTGGCTTTTTCTCTGAGGAAAAGTGACACAATATAGGAAAACAATTCAATCTGGAATTTCTTGTAATTATTTACGAGTGCCTAAACTCAAGTCTGACTTTTCCTCCTCTATTAATCCTAAAAAGGAATAATTGCCTTCTTTTCCATTCTGGTCCCTGTAGCTAGTGAGCTAGAAGGAGAAGAAGGATTTCTAAGTCAACCTGCCTTGGTTTTCTAGGATAGTCTATTCCTAAATTTCTGCTCTTAGAGCTTTGAGGTGAGGGGTGTCTCCACAGGAGATTTTTTGCCTGGGTGATTATCTGGGCATCTTTAAAACCACAGCGAAGTTTTGGAGGAAAGATGTGTTTTGGAGGGAAGATGGGATCTTCCCAGATGCATAACCTTGTCTTGCCTATCGCTATACTCAATCTTTTCCCCTTTCCCTAAGATTCGAGGCTCAGAGCCAGGGCAGTCCTCCACTCTCACCAATCTGACCCCTGGCGCACAGAATGAGAAAAAAAGGTGGATGGAAAACTGTGAATCCAATTCCCAAAGAAGAGAAGGGGCTGGATTTCCCACTGTTCTGAGCAGTGGTGTTGATGGTATCCATTGCCGACAGCGAGGTAGTTGGCACCTTCTTCCCTCAATTGTCAGGTGCAGAGACAGAAGCCTGGAGGGGGACAGCATGTGATTTGCCCAAAGTCACACTGTATCTGGAAGCACGCTGGCGTCTGACCCTGGCCTTCCTCCTGGGTCCCCGGGCTGCCCGTCTCCAGGATGGAAAGGAAAGAAAAAAGGAAACAAGCATGTTTGGGGCCCCTGCCAGGAGCCCGGTGATGCGCCAGGGACATTCCTGCATTGTCTGATTTGACATTTTCTACAGGGGCCGCTCTCTCAACTTTTGCTGGGCTAGCGTCCTGCCTCCTCTTCTGGACCTGTTTGGAGAATTACTAACACTGTGAGCTGCCGGCCGAGGCAGAAGGCCGTCTTGGACTCTCAAGCAGGATTCTGCCACAGCAAACTCCAAGCAGCATTTAACAGAAATTACCGACATTTGTCTTGGTGCGAGTATTTTTTTTTTTTTTTCCATCAGGGATTAGGAAGAGCGGTCATGTCCTGCCTCTCATCAATTACTTTCTTCCATATCTTTTGCATTTTCCCGCAGAACCATTTTGCAGGTACAACAGAGGGACCTTTAGAGATAATCTGGTGATTATTACAAATTCAGCCTCTCACGCTACAGGCATTAAGAGATGAAAATTGCCTGAAGTCCACAGTTGTACACCAAGTCTGCACCTCTGGACTCCTGTCCCGAGGTGAAAATGCAAACAGAGGAGATATTTAGAATCATTTTGACAGTTCATAAAATTAAGCAGGGATTAGGGATTTGCTTTTTTAAATAATGCCAGAGGGTGCACGCTATGGTAATCACATCATCCTGCAACAGGTCCAGTCAAAGTTGAACGGACTATCTAGGAAGAGAGAGAGGAAAAAATGTCAGGTGATTAAATCTGCCGTGTATCAGCTGTTGAAAATCCATTTTTTAAACCTTAAATTAAACTGCCTGCCTAATGGAGACGCTCGCCCCAGCCCCCGATTCCAACCGTCCTCCTCCCGCGTCTCTTCTGCTCAGACAATACTTGCTGTAGCTTCCCTGTCTAAGCGTGTGACTACATCTAGTCAGGGGGGATGATTGTATAAATATGCATGTGGTACAAATAGTTTAATTTTAATTGGGACAGAGTAGCTGATGTTGAAACCATTTGCGTAATTTTGAATATTGAATGTGATATCTAGCATGCGACTGGCTGTATTAGATTAAGAAAAAAAAAGGAAAGAAGGAAAAGTTCTCATTTCATTTGCAATGTGGGGCAGGAGCCCGAGGACTGGATCATATGCGGGGCTTTATCCCAAGCACCATATCCTTTTGACCAATAGATTCCCTTCCCAGAGTGTTATTTTCTCTTAATGGGAGGATCTTAAACCCAATGAATGTTAAAGTACTGTTTGAAAGGTAAGTGATCAGATTGTGCTTTACGGGGCCAGAGAAGATTTGGTTCCCAGCATCAGTCAGAAAATTCTGGTGAGGCTGCCCAGTAACAAACACACCCTGATCTCGATGGCATCACGTCATGAAGCTTCTGTCTCGCTCCAGCTGTGTGGCCACAAAGCTCAGTCTGGGATTTCATCCAGGGATCTGGACTTACAGAGACCCCATCCTGTAGCTGCTTTATCTGGACCTAGCATCTTTTCATTTGCCACGGTAGGGCAAGAGGTTACTCTAGGAGGCTGAACATAGAATCTTCCACATTTTTTTTTTTCCAGAAGCATCAAATGCCAATTCTACTCAAGTCCATGTCCAGACATAGTTCGATGGCCCTCCCTAAATGCAAGGGGGCTGTAATGTGATGTGGGAAAAGTGGAATGTTTGTCCCTTGCCATCATGTCTGCCATTGTTAAATCATAAAAACTGTCTCTCTCTTTGATGAAAGAAGAGGAAATTAACACTTTTAAACTTTAACTAGGGACACAGTTAGACTTGCGCAGAAGAGAAACACAGAAGCTCATGGTGGATCAAGTCTGGCCCAGAGTCTTGGAAAAGTGCTCTTGAATTCTCTTCTCAAACTGGGTCCATTTTCCCAACACCCACCGTCTCTATCAGCACCCATTCCCAGGGTCTGGTGGGATCTCAGAAGTCATGTCAATGTCCAAAGAAAGAGCTGACATCATTTAAAAAAAATCAATTTAATATAAGAGAGAAAGGCGTCAGAGTTTGTGACCTCTGACCTTGCAAATAAGCTTGAACTTGCTGTTTTAAATATACTTCTTGGTTTTTTAAATTTTTTTTAAAATTCAAGTTAGTTAACATACAGTATATTATTAGTTTCAGGGGTAGAATTTAGTGATTCATCAGTTGCATTGACGTGTCCTCCTTAATGCCTATCATCCAATTTAAATATACTTCTAAATGCACACATGCACACACGCACGCGCGCACACACACACACACACCTTAAACTCATAAACAATTGAAACTGAGAGTTGAGAGTATTCTGGGTCAAAATGCTACAAAAATTAAACTCTTTATTCCACACCTCTGGCACCACCTCAGAATTCGTGCCTTGCCCTCCAAGAGCTGTGGAGGATGATGGCCTGAGGGCTCCTCTCAAGGAGAGAACCTGGGCCCCTTTAAGAACATTCCCTACCTCTGGGTAGAGACTTCTCATTGTATTTGCCCAGTGTAATTCCAAACTTGGTAAGGGCGAATGTAATGCATGCTTCTTACTCTTCTCTTCTTCAGCAGGAGGGAGATTGCCCTCCAGCTGCTCGGCTCTCTCTAACATACTTTCGTCTTTATGGAGGCAGAGTCACAACAAACTCATATTTTTACTGAGGAAGAGCTATCTTCAGACTTGATATATTGACTAATATGAGCTCCTAGATTTTGAGTCTGATGGGGGACTTTAGAGAAAAAGTCGAGTACATTGTGTAGGAGTGAAGGAGGAAGGTAAGTACTTAGGACCAATATGGCAGATGATAATAGACTATATTGTGAAAACATTTTCTGTCTCTTCTAACAAAACGGTTCTTGTGAAAAATATCATCCTTCCCACCAGAGTTGTGCCAGCCCTGGTTGTGTGGCTTGCTTTGGCCAAGAAAGCGTGCATGGGAGTGATGTGTGCTGGTTCTGAGAGAAGTTTCTGGAATCCTTGTCTGTCTCTCCTCTCCTTCTTTTCTATAAGAGCATGTGACCCAAATGAGGAGGGCAGGCTGCAGAACCACAGAATCCCTAGAAATCCTGCAAAAAACATAAATATGAACAACATCCTTGTTGCCATGAACCACTGTGGTTGGGGATTATTTGTTACTCTTAGCATAACCTAAACTGACTGATACAAACAGTTACTTTTTATGGAGCCCACCACAAATTTCCCTGGAGTGGAACCCTTCCCCTCCATCCAAAACACCGCTACTTTGGTTCAGGTCCCCATCATATTTCTTCTTGAGTTTTGCAAAGGTATATTATCTGACTATTCTTCCTCTGTTCTTGTTCCCCTCTACTCTATTATCCGCATGTACTCAGAGTTATCTCTGCAAAATACAAAACTCATCTTCTCCCTTTCCTCCTTAAGACCCCTCGGTGCCTCCCGTTGGCTTCAGAATAGAACCCAAAGTGCTCCCTGCTTTTCCAAAACCCCTCCTTATGCTGCCCCTGCCCCTGGGTCCCCGTCACTCTCTACCTTTCCCACCGTCTGTCCCAGCCCTCACCCACGAGCCAGAGTCCTGCTCACCTTCCAGCCTCCACACAGGTTTCTCTGTCTTCCTCACTGCCTCTGTTAGGTTGATTCTTTCTCGCTCACCAACAGCCAGCTCGTGCTTTGCCTCCTCTGTGTCTCCTTCTCTGTCCACCCTTCCCTCACGGACAGTCTTTAACCCTTTTCTGTGGTTTGGTGGCACCCTGTGCTTGCTGCTATCCTTTCCTGTTCTTTTTTTTTTTTCCTTTTTTTCTTTTTTCTGTCTCTTCTAAGCCTGTTGGAGAGCGCAGAGCATAGGAGACCCTCCATAAGGTAGATGAATGAATGAATGAATGAATGAATGAATGAAGTATAGAAATGAATAAACTAGTCATCATCTTTTCTGGTGTATGCAAAGATTTTAGTATGCAAGCCATGATGATGTCAGAGGGATATGAAAGGGACAGCAACAATCCTAATGAAAGGGGTGAGAAGGAAATCCCAGGTCTCTCTTGCACTGTCCTGCCTTTTGACTCACCCTCTGGCAACAATGTTAACTAAGGATGTAGAGAGTACGCTGAAAGAATCCCTCCCCCTCCCCTTCCCTCCCCTGCCCCCTCCTCCCCAGCAACAGCCCACTGCCTTTTTTCCAGGGCCTGTCCTTCTAAGGAAGGAGGAGAAGGGTCAAGGAGTGACAGGCAGGATAAAAGGGTTGGAAAGGGGCCCTCTGGGAATTCAGCGCACTGGGGCCATGTGGTTCAAGGAGGACAATTCGGGTGGGTGACTTAATGTGTTTTTAATTATATATAAGGTCACGTGGGTGCTAATGAGCAAGCAGCTGTCTTCTCTCCTCCGAAGGTCAGGGCCTGAGAGAAAGGCTTACCATGCCTCACACGAGAGACAGACTGATCAAACGTTATTCCTCGAGATTCTGCCAGGTATCTAACTAAGCGAGCTGAGCCCTGGACATGCCGAGGGTTCCTCTCGTCAGTGCCCCAGAGCAGAGGGGAACCTGGCAGAGGATGTCCTCCGCACACGACCCGAAGGACACAACCCGATGCACATTTGGTCATCATTGTTGATGATCGACTGCGATGTCTCTGCAGTCTGCACCTCCAGCTCGTGTCCCCCCATGTCTGCCCTTCGGGGACGTTGTGCCACTTCTCTGTGTCTCCGTCTCCATAACTGCAACACGAGGGTGCCCACAATAATGAGCCGACACATTTACTGAGCACACAGCGTGGGCCACAATCCTTCTCCGTCTATCTTCCTTGCACTCTGTGAGGAAGTTCCTACCGTTCTCTTCAATTCACAGACAAGGAAACCCAGAGAGGTTATTACGAGAGCCAAGACTGGGAAATCGGGGTGTGATCCCACCCAAGCCCTAAAGCGCTGACAACCACCTGCTTCTTTCTGTGAATCCTCCTTGGCTAAGCCCATTCACACCCATCCACACCACACTTGTCGTGCCCTGGGCCAGTGCCACCGCTCCTATTTGACCACACCTGAGCTGTTTAACATACCGTGTTATTATTTCTCTTTCTCTTCCTTAGAACGTGAGCTCCCCGAGGGCAGGGACCTGGATCTGTTTTATTCACGAATGTATTTCCAACACCGAAGAAGAACCTGAGACTAAGCGGGCACTCCATGACTGCTGGATGAGTGGAGGACACTGATGGTGAATTACAAGTATGACCCAGCGTGACGGACGCCATATAATCTGCCAGGACCCCAAGGGAGCCCTGCAATGTTACCCACTCCCCAGCACCTGGTGTCAGAGCTCCCACCAGAGGTCCCCTGCTATCTTCTTCCTTGAGAGTTTTCGCCCTTCAGCACTTTACTCCAAGAGGCTGGGTGTGACAGTGCTGGAGGGCCAACAGCCAAGAAAAATGATTGTTATTATTATTATTCTTTTCTTTGGGGCTGATTGGGGTGGGGGAGTTAGTATGGCGTCTGGCCTCCAACCTGAGCTTCCCTGACACCACAGCTAAGCCTGAGGTCACTGACGCTGCTGTAAGGTGTCAGAGGGAGAGACATCTCCCACACCGAGAAGAGCAGACCCTCGGAGACCTTCCTCGGCCCACGTGTGAAACCCAATACCACCCGCGACACAGGCACCCTCTTCTTGCTTGAGAACAAACGGCAGGATGTTCCACCGTGTTTGATGGGACCAGAGGGAGGAGGAGAGTGTAAATTTCAGTATGAATTGCTAACACTTAGTCAGCCCGCTTCTAAAGCAAGGGGTTTGCAAAATGTCCCTGAGGACGAGCCTAGGAAACGTGTCGGCCTGGTTTCACACACAGGCAGATCTGGGGGGAGAGGGTGGGGTTCCTCAGCAGCCCTTGAAGACGGCACAGCCCTGTGACTCTTGTCATCCCTAGGATGCCGACTGTGGGCGTTAATTACACATTTGTAACGGCAGTCTCCCGGAGTGGTTGTCGGGGTCAGTAGAAGGTCTGCCTTGACTTTTGGAGAAGTGATCTGGAGGGACACACGGTCTGTTTTACACGTTAGAGGTCACCAACGTCAACGCCTATCTCACTCAGGTAATATTAAACAAACAAACAAACAAGCAAACAAAACAAAACCAAAACCAAAGGAGCGAACTGGAGTGATGTGCAGACACACATCCTGTGTAAACGGGGCAGCGGCTTCTCTGCTCCACCAGTCTTTGTCAGGAGAAGTAGAGAGAATTCTGGATCTTGTCTTGTTTTTAATTATTATTAATTTTTATGAGATAGCTCCCAATCTTTAACGGCTGTCAACTAGCAAGATTTCAAGCCAAAGGAAGGAAAAGTCAGGGGACAACAGGTGATATTTTATTGGGCACCTGCTAAGCTGCCCTGGCACTTCACACAGATGAAGTGTGAGTTCACGTCATCCCGTGAACCTTCTCGGAGCAATCTATCCCTCTCCCCTTTCACAGCTGAAGAAGCTGTGGCCCCAGTGGGAAAACATTCCTTGCCAAAGATTGCCTGGCGAGGTAAGTGACTGAGATCATTAACACACAGGTTGTCCCATCCGCAGTCGTCCTCCTTCCAATTCACAAGCGAGCATTTTCTACTCGGGATGCCTAACAATGGACTGTTGGTCCTTGTTAAGTAGTGAGCTCCCTGTTACTCTGAGCAGTCAAGCGGGGTCTAGAAAACCTTTTTCCCAAAAATGTTAGAAAAGGCACGCCTTACTTTGATAGTGAAATGAGACCGAATTATAGGGAGGATTCCTTTTCGTGCTCTGACTCACTATTTTTCAAAGCCCTGTAGCCCTTTGGCAGAGTAATCCTCATCCCATAGAGTTACTTTGAGTGGAATTTAATATGAAGAGTCTACCTTGAACGCAGAATCTTTATATCCAAAGACATGATAAAAGTTTTGGTGCAAAGGTAGTATATTAACTCCTAAAGATTTGTTTTTTTAAATGGAGACTTCCTTGCTGTTCTCAATCCTTTGAAGTATGAATCTGTGAATGCATAGAGTTCAACTTACCATTTCCAGTCTTGTAAATTGATGTCAGCGGTACCAATTACACCTACAAGTAGATGACAGCCTCTTAGAAGGAAATCAACAATACATGTATACTGTATTTTATATTGAAATCACTATAATTATTATTTCTAGAAAATAATGTGTCTGAATAAGGTTGACTAGAAAATGAATCATAAAACAAGACAATAATATTAAAGAGACCACATTAAATTATTTCTGGAGCAAGATGAGAGATAGATAACTAGCTTGCTACACAGACAGATAGATATAGCTACGATAAAAAGTAAATATATACAGCAATTTTCAATATGCATTGCTTCTTTTTTCCCCATTTAAATTTGCTAGTTAATTTAATCAATGCAACAAATCTGGGCTTTGCTTTGGCCTAATTCATAGAGAGCCAGGCATTGTGTTAAGGATTTTGATTCCAGGATCTTAGTTATTCCTCAAAACAATTATGTGAGAGAGGCATTATTACTATTTGTTACTATTCATATTATTCTGTTTTGAGGGTGACAGTCCAGAACCTCAGAGAGATCCAATGCCTTAAATGCGCTTGGCTGGTTGATGGTTGAACTAGCCCTAGGAACAGCATCTTTTAAGAGGTCCTACCTCTCCTCTGTTGATAATGTCATGCTGTACCAGAAAAGAAGAAATGTGCTTTTATTGAATTGCTAATAGTTATACATGGATTTTAAGTCCAAACCAGTATACAGAAGAACCAGGTTTAATGGGCCACCGAGACCGTGATGAAAGCCGACCTGACTGTCCTGAGCAATGCCTCCTGCCATGTATGGAACCAAATGTCTCAGATACTGAAAGATGCTCAAGCATCTCTTAAAATTACCAGCCGATCGTCTTAATTGACTCCAAGATGTGCAATTTTTGAGCTATTAGGCATTCAAGAAATATTTGTTGCATAAAGTAAACAGAGGGAAGAAGATCACCCTTCTCCCCAGTGAGCGTTTAGGAAAATCTATGTGATGGAAGGACAAACCCAGTCTCGTCCTCCTGTGTCGAGGAGGACGTTCCCACGTGTCCCACACGACGTTCCCGCGTGTCAGCCAGATGAGGAGACACAGAGAGCGGGGCTGGGAGGGCCCCGAGTGCAGGCACTTCTGTCCCTGTACGGGTGGGCCGGGTCACAGTGCAGGTGCCCGGACGTGTTTACCCACCTGGAAGCTCCTAGATATCCCTCCAGTGGGGATTTTATTGAGGCCTCCTCACTTGGATGTAATCAATTATTAAATCTATTTGCAGCCCCACTCAAGTCTCCGGGGGATGGGGGTGGGGCTGCAAATTCCAAGCTTCTCATCATGGCTTGGTCCTTCTGGTGCCCAGCCCCCACCCAGGAGCCACGCAGGAGCCCCCTCCCCCCACCCACCTTCAGAGTCACCTCATTAGAACCAAAGACTTTCTTATCACCCAGGAAATGACAAGGGTCTCAGGAGCTCTGTGTCAGGGACCAGCGGCAGGGACCAGTATATACATTTTTCTAGTATCTCTCATGTAGATTGCCAATGTTGAGTAGTGTTTGTCATCTCCCAAAGAGTTGTGGTTTGTTTTGACCACCTATAGGTACTCCGCCTTGGCAGGTCCATGTTGCAGGGAGATCCAGAGTTCCCATGGATGTTGGGAAGACAAGAACTCCCCTGGGGAAGAGTGCAGTGTCCAAGCAACATGGACTTAAGTGTAAGCCAACCACAGGCCAAAGCTCAACCCCACCATGAGCTGTGGGCAGCTCGTGTCTCCTCAGTGTGTTGTTTCCCTCATCCGAAAGTGAAGAAAGGCTGTTTTTTGTTTTTATTTCCTTTTTTTTTTAAGTAGGCCCCAATACAGGACTCGAACTCATGACTCTGAGATCAAGACCTGAGCTGAGATCAAGAGTCGAATGCCTAACCAACTGAGCCACACAGGCGCCCCAAGAGATGGGATCTTGAAGTCTTCTTCTAAGCATCACTTAACATTTTACATTTTTTAAACTTATTTTTAAAGTTTTTCCCTGCTTCTTTCCATTAAAAAAGTACACATAATGTAAAATAAGGAATAAATACTGAAAACAAATAAATGTTGTTTTTATTTAAAAAAAAAAAAAGATGATACGTCTTGATTCACACAGTACCTGACACAATAAACATTTCTCCCTCCCTTGTCGGGTATGTTAGCAAAACATTTAACCACGATATTAAAAATATGTCTAGAAATAAAGATAAATGAAGTCTATCATCTCTCTGTCCCACTCACGACCCACCAGAAAACATAAGAGAAAGGAGAAAGGAAAATTCAACAATAGGATTTTTTCCTTTCTCCATGGTCCCCATTACCTGGCCATTAGAAAGGAAGATGTGATACCTTAGCTTCGATCATTTGTAAATCTTTACAAATTGCTGTCATTTGTTCCAGGCTCTGGAAACCATTCACATCCTGTACATTTTTAATTAGACCTCACAACTTTCATACTCTACTGATATATCACTAAATAGCTTTGGAGGTTACGTGGGTAACAGATTGGTGCCCAGTCTTTTTGTGATGAGTATTAAACGAGGCTAAGAGAAACCCATGTCCTCAGTGCTTATGTGTCTCTCTGCTCTATACTCATTTCTAGTGATAAGTAAGGGCTCTGAGAAGGGACTCTTAAAAGGAGAGTAAAGATTTTATGTTTGAGGGCTCCAATCTTTCCAGATTATGTGGTAATTCCTGATCACACCTTTTGGATATCACAGCTTCCTCTACCCAAAGGTACACAAAGTTATCAGACATGAAGAAAAATGTTATCTGGAAACATTAGTTTTCAAATCAGCTTGATCTAAACTCAACAGATGAGTCATCATTTGAACTTTGGCTAAAATGTGGGAGATTGGGGTCTCAATCATATATAAACTTCTGTGGAAAAGTTGTGGGAGGGTTAGGGACAGAAAGTCGCTTGAGAACGCCGAGGGGCAGGCAGAGGCTCTCTGTCTCTTACAGACACTGCAGAGGATAAAAACAAAATGGCGGCCACCAGCCAGAGGGAAGTCTCATCCCTTCCTGAGGCCATAGAGCTGGTGGTGGGTAGGACACAGAGGCTCCCACTCTTACCAAGCTTAGGTCTGTCGGGAAGATCAGATAGTAAAACAGGGAAATAGGAAAAGTGAGAAGAGATGATGATGTTTTTATAGGAAGAGGTGACGTGGCTTTCATACTTCCTGGACAAGGACAGACAGGTAAGAGTGTAGGCCTCCAAGAAGACTAAAGTGGTTTCTTTGGTCTCTGATGAGATTTGACCCTCCCATTCCTGTGCTAGGAGAGCATAGGATAGCCTAAAATGTCAAGGGTTGGAGTTTTAGGGCATGTTTCATAATATGCTATACCTTCTTTTAGTAACATTCATAGTTATAATTACTTCTTTAAGATCTGCTTGGAGGGAGATCATTCCCACTCGTATTGATTGAGCACATTGGATAGGCACTAGTTCTGCCATTTCACTAGAAGAAAAGAAAGAATAGGATATCAAAATATAGGAAAAGGAACTTTAGAGATCGTCACAACCCACACTTTCATTGGGAAAATGTGCCAACATGTGGAAACACCTTTGGTCAAGCTTCATCTAAAATCCACTGGTCACCAGGCGTATCTGGTTAACACGCAAAGTCCTTCAATCAAAAGGATATATGTTTATCCAAGAATTTAGTAAGGCCGATTTTATTTCTTATTTAAATATATAAAAGAACAGGCTTGGCAGTTGCCAGGCTGGAAGGGGGTGGGGAGGAGGGATGAAACGGGTGAAGGGGATCAAGAGGTACAGATTTCCAGAAATAAAATAAACACGTGATGGAAATGTAATATACAGCATGGAGACTGTAGCCCATAATATTGCATATTTAAGAATGGCCAAAAGGTAAATTTAAGTGTTCTCATCACAAGAAAAAAAAAAGTAGCTTTGTGTGATGATGTATGGTAACTTGTGTGATGATTTCACAATATAACAAACTTCAAATCATTATATTGTACACCTAAAACTAATATAATGTTATATGTCAATTATACTTCAATAAAAATATATGCTTGATTTTATTCATTAATTTTATCTCTACTAAAGATATTACTAGGTAAAGAAATATAACTAATGTCGCATGACATAGAAAATATAAAATTAATAAAATTGATAAAAATCTATGAAACAAGATAGCAGTGCTCAACCACATTTTACTTCATAAATATTATGAAAAAGACTCAAATTATTTTTTTTTGTTAAAAAGGTATTAGAAAACACTGGGGTTTGATAATATCCCATTATAGTTTAATAGTCACAAACATAAAGAAAATACAATTAACTGAGAAAAAATATAAATAGTAATTATAACAATCACATCGAGTAGTCGGGGGAATGACATCGTAATATTACGAAGAATGACATTTTTGGAAACCACCTTTAGAGTTTACACAGGTAAATGGCCCATCCATACCTCAAACTCAACCTTCATGGCCGGAGCATTCTGGTTCAAGTTATGCCGCAAAGGAAATGGAGGTCTGATGAAGCTCAGTGATTTTTCCATGAGTCTCTCAGCTAAAAGGAGTAAAGCTATATATAAAACCTGAGCCCATAGACACAGAGAACAAACCGGTGGCGGCCAGAGGCTCGGGGCTTGGGGTTGGCAAAACTGGAAAAGGGGTTCAGAAGGTACAAATTTCCACTATAAAATAAATGCCATGGAGATGCCATGTACAGAAGGTCACTATAGGTAATAAGAATGTGTTGCATAATTGAAAGTGGCTAAGAGATTAAATCTTAAAAGCCCTCATCACACGCATCACATGAGAAAAAAAAAAAAAGAAAGCTTTGTAACGACGTAGGGTGAGGGATGAAAACTGAATTTATTGTGGTGATCATTTTGCAATATATAGAAATATCAAATGGCTATGTTCTATGGTGGAAACTAATATCATGTTATATGTAACAGTATCTAAATGTAAGAAAAGTACCTCTGAGCCATATTTTTGGCTTCAGGTCTAGAATTTGGTGGGGTTCGCTGCTGTTAGTTCTTTTTAAACTGCTTAGTGGTTGATTAGTGCTTGGGAAGTAGGGGACATTTGGGTCTGCTGGGATGAGGTCAGAAAGCCAGGGTTTTCCCAGAAATCCCATTGGCCAGGACTGTGTCCCGTGACCACAACCCCTGCAGAGGAGGCTGGCCAAGTGTGCCTGGCAAAGCAAAATCCATCGACCCAAATGGCCCATTACTGATCAAGATTCACCCCCTGAGTCTGGTGCTTTGCTGTGGCAAACAAAGCCGTAGTCTGTTAATACAAAAGAGGTCACTCCCGGTGACTTCTGCAGCAGCCTTCCTGGCCCAGGGCTTCCCGTGCCGCACGGTCTTAGTATGTGGGAATGCATTGCATTTAAGCCACAGGAAAAAATGAAATCTGGGGGACTGCGACACCGGCTGCCCGATGGATAATGTGGCAATATTCGCTGCAAACATTTTTGGAGGACTATGGTGGGTGTTTCACGGGAGGTTTATCATTTCTGCAAATTCACTCACTGCACTTGGTCTAGTCGAGACCCATCCCTTCTTACCTGGCTGACCGCTACCCTCACGTAGACTCAGCTCACTGATCCCACCGAGCCTTCCCCGCCACCACCCATGTCTCCCAGTGTCCAGTGTTCCTCCTCTGTTCCTCATGGTCTTGTTTCTCTCCCCTCCCCCTACTCCCATCTATTTCTTTAAAAATACCAAAGATTCTTTTTTTTTTTTTTTTTTAAGGTCTGCCCTCCTCCTCTTCCTGCCCAGCTAGATATTGCTCTGCTAGAAGAAAGGGACCCAGTCGCCTCTGGTTCTGTCTCTTTGCAGGAAGCCCCCTGCGCGGCACACAGGAGAGGGTCCTGTCTGCTGTGCCCGACGGACAGATTTGCCTATCATTGTCATTAGGAAGTTTGGATCCGAACCACATGCTGGGTCGATCTGTCCCAGTCAGACACCGCTTCATCTCGGCTAAGGGTACCCCAGGCCAGAAGGAGATAAAAAAGCAACACCGGGTATCCCAACACGAGGCAGGCCCACCGAGCCTGGGCAGGGAGGACTCTGAGCACCTCAGTCTGTCTTAACCCCAGAGCCATCGCCATCACGATTGTCCCCATCGTCCTGCACCTTGAACTCCATCTCTCTCCCTCTGCTCCCCGCCGCTGGGACCCCCTTCACAGATGCCATGTCATCTCCCTAGCCACAGTGGCGTGTTCTCCCCCTGTCCCCGATTTCCCATGCTCCACTGGGCTGGGACTGAGTGGCAGCTCGGCTGCAGCAAGCAGGTGTTGTGGAAGGGAAGCGAACCTCGCACACAGCGCCTTGCGTAGCATCCGTCCCGGGGGAGCCGCAAGGCTCCAGGCTTTCGCGGTCCCAACTGTTCCTCCGAGGGGTGGGAGGGCCGGGCCGGCCGGCCCTGACCAGATGTTTGGGAAAGTTGCCAAGCTGCAGCAAAGAAAATTGCTGTTAACTTATCTAAGGTGTAATAAGTATTAATGAAGCCCTTTTCTGGTGTGTTTGTTTACAAGAAAGGCTCAAAGCGAAGGTGACATGGGGCAGCAGTGTGTACCGGGGGACGGACTCAGACGCAGGGAGGGAGCACTGCCCCGGGAGCTGGCAGAGGTAAATCCTGGGCCCCATTCTGCCACTAACTTCCTTGCTGGTCTGCAATAGCCCCTTCGCATCTCTGAGTTTTGTTTCCTCTGTTGTAAAACGCGAAAGGGAAACTAAAAAATCTCGTAAAGTCTGCTTCAGATCTGTAAAATGATGGAAAATGCGAGACCTTAGGTTCGCAGCCTGCAGACAGGCCTGGCGGAGTAGTAGAGCTCAGATGACCTTCGCGCCCCTAGTCGAAGCCCTCCCTTGACCAAGGGGCAGGCTGAGGCTTGGAGGGGCGCTGGGCTGGCCCTCGGGGATCATCATCCGGGGGCAGAGAGCCCAGCTCTCGGGATTTCTCAGGACCACGGATTTCTCAGACTGCATCTCCCAGCCAAGCCCGGCTCGAAGAAGAGCGGGAGATAAGGTTCTGTGTGAACTACTCAAGAGCAAAACTTGCGACGAAAGGCGCTGACTGCGATCGGGGCCAGAGGAAGCTGTGGGCTGGCCAGCCTGAGAGCCGGGTCTGGGAGCCCCGGCCAGCGCCTTTGATGGGGCCCGGCAACGGCACCCCACTCAGCAGTTTCTGGCAGTTTCACCCCCCCAGCAAGCAAAAGTCAGGCCAGATTTCATGCGAAGTACAGAGCTCGCATGCACACCCAGCTCAAAGTGAAACACAGGGCAGCGAGAATTCACACGGCCTGAAACCGGCAGGGGGAGGGTGCGTTCCCTCCAGCTTCCCCAGCGCTGCCTCCTATCCCTACGCCTCCCTTCCGCCTTTCAGTCTCCCTCCACTTTGCAGGTCACAGTGAACTCAAAGGCAGGCTTGTGCGCGGGAAAAAGACCCGGGGTCCCAAAGACCAGAGCTATAACCCGGGACCCATCACTGGGGCTGTGCCTTCTCAGGGCAGTGCCTTCGCATCCCTAGTGAACGGTGTACGGAGAAGCGAAGGATATCAGACTTGCTTTATAGGGTGGTCGTCGTCGTCGCAGAGCAGACGCCGTGGATGTGCCTGGGTGCAAGTCTGCTATGCGATTGTTACTTAGTATTTTTTTTATCCCTTCCTCCAGCGTGATCCTGTCCCCATCGTTGCCCTCTTCATTATTTTCACAGCTTTGCTGAGATATAATTCACTTGCCATAAATTCACCTGTTCCTCGTTCTTTATTTTGTAGATGAGAAAAGCGGATGTTCGAAGAAGTCCAAGTCACCACAGGTCCCGCCCGTGGTGTAGACACTTTCCTGTATGCTTTCTCTGCAAAGGGCCAGATGGCAAGAGTCGTAGGCTTTTTGTCAAAGCTGCTCAACTCTGCTCTCGAGGCAGCATAGACAATGGGCAAATAATGGGGGTGGCTGTGTGCCAATAAAACTTTATTTACAAAAACCGGTGGTAGGTGGGATTGGCTGGTCCCTGGTGCATGGAGTCCCCCTGCTTAAAACACTACAGTTGTTGCCCAGGTTGTACAACTCCCCCCTACACACACACACACAGCCCAGCCCATGACCTCTCCCGGCCCCCTGACCTCTCTGCCGTGGCTGTCCTTCTGTACACCCACCCCTTGTCCCCCCAGGTGTGGGTGAGCTCTTTTTTTCCTGCAAAGTTCTCCCTCTGCTTGCATGGCTGGCCTCCTTTTTCCTTTTTGGTCTCCGATGAAATGCTATTTCTTCAGAGAGCCCCTCCCGACTACTCCGCAGAAGAAGCTCGCCTCTCTGGCCTTGCTCGTCCCCTTCAAAGCACCGGACTCTTCTGGCAATCCTTTGATTAATGTGTGCTTTTACTCCTTCAGGGTTGGAAAGGGGTCCGTGAAGACAGGGATCAAGTGAATCTTGTTCCCTAATCGCCAGTGATTGATACAGAGCGGAGCCCCATGCGCATTTGTGAACAAAAGCGAGGCCCAGGCCCTCTTGGATCTCACGGTCCATGCTCTGAGCCGTTTTCCTGCCGCCCGTCCACGGTGTCCCGTTCGGCCCCGGCAGGGCACCTGGGGCAGGGCAGGTGCCAAGGGCGCCTCAACTCTGGGCTCCTTTCTCCCCTGCCAGCTGGTGGAAGGCTTGCTTGGCCGGTGAAGTCCCACATCTTCAAATGGTGTCAATAGCTTAGAGAATGTGGGCAAAAATGGTTTTAAATCACTCTATTTTCATCCCTCATCCTTCCCCTCCAAGTTTTCTAGAGAGATGGTCTGAAACGTGGGATTGGAGTTCTGACGAGAGACGGAGACCTTGCTCCTTTCACACGTGGGGACCTGCAGAGGCAGCCCTGGTCCCCAGCCCAACCTCCGGGTCCTTCTCTCCTCTGCAGGCGAAGAGGGAGGGTACCATTCCTGGCATTTTACTCATGACTCTCCAGTTGTCAGAACTACCATTTTGTCCTGGAAACATCTAGAAATTGTGCCCGTGCTCATTGTTTTCAATGCTTTCTTTCCTTTCTTCCCTCACTGAGACCTGCTTGAGAAACTAAAGGCAGGCTGCCAATTTCTCTAACCCTGAACAAAAACAAAAAAACAAAAAACAAAATAAAAAAAAAAATAAGCTAAACTAAACAAAAAAAGCAAACCCCAGACAAACGTGTTTAAAATGCAGTCACTCCCTTCCCCTTGGCCTCTGAGAACCAGTCAGCAGAGATTTGATGCAGCTCTGGTTCTGCAATTGTGAGAGTCGCTTTGCCCGACGTCAAGAAACAAATGCAGATCCTTCTGCGAGGATGGAAGCGGGGCTCAGGTCAAGCTCCCCTCTCTGCGCTGTGGCCAAGCAGGTGGAGGAGGAGGAGTAAAGGTGAGTGACTGAGTAAATGGCCCTGTCTCATCAGAGATGCTCTGTCTCCCAATTTGGAAACGGGGGTGAAAGGTGGCAAGAGCGGGAATCCTGTCTAGAATCACAGCTCCTCAGGTTTGGATCCTGGTGTCATCACTTAGTCTCCGGCACAAGGGAGCTAAGTTTTTAAATCCCTTGGATCTTTAGCTCTTCTTTAAGCTAAGTGGGAATCATAATACCCGTCCTGCCGGCTGACTTTGGTGAAGAGAGACACCATACGTTTATGGAGTCAGTACATACCGGCTTATATAAGGCCTCCAACAAAGGAAAGCAAGTGTTATTATTACAGCATTTTCTCTAGCATGTGGCCTTGGCTGCGTAGAGTTTGCCTGCACATCGTGCATACAAAATACCCCATATGTTTGATGTGAGCTCCGGGGTCTGCGACCAACCGTGATTTAAAAAGCAGATGTTATTAATCTTCTAAATACTGCACACCAGCCATGATGTCATTTAGGACTGACAATGGATGGGCTGCCTCGTTCCCTTTTGGAGATAATTATTTTGAAGCACTCGGAGAGGCTGTTTGTTTTTTAAGAGAGTTGGGGCCAATTTGCCTCATAAGAACCCAGTGGCAGCCTGTAATGAAAACATGAATATAAGCACAGGCCCCAAAGCTCAGTGCTGAACAGACATTCAAGATGGAAATGCTGAGAAGCAGAACAAAGCTCGCCATGGACCTGAGAGTGCCTCCCTGTGACCCGGGGGGTGGTGTGGGGAGGGATGGAGAAGCCGGGTCCCGGGACAGCCTCACAGTTGGAGGGCATACTTACTAGAGCCCGAGCTCACGCCCCACAGACTTCAGACTTTGCAATAATGAGGGGGCTATTTCCAGGGTCAACGCATCTAGAAAGGAGCTCCTATTGTCAGCAACCAGGATGGGATGTGTCCTGCTCTCAAACCATCACGGAAACTTAACTCCTCTCAACAAATGTTAAGTATACACCTGCCACGGGCCACCTGCTGGGGAGATAGAGATGACCACACGTTCATGTGTCTTACACGCAAGCTGCTCAGAATCAAGTATCAACTGATACCCATGTTACTTTGTGTAAGGGGTGTGTTGGGGGCCCGTGATGCAAGCTTCTCCCCATAACGCTGAGCAGAGAATAAAAAATACGTACATCCACAAAGACAAGGATGAGCAGAGAGGCAGGGACAACAGATATTTCATCAAAGAATAGAGACAAGGGGCCAATAACCTCATGAGAAAGTGTTCGTCATCGTTAGTTAGCAGGGAAATACAAAGGAAAACTAGGGAAAGATATCACTATAAACTCATCAAAATGAAAAAAAAAAAATGCCATCAAAAGGCCGATGATGCCAAATGTTGGCCAGGCTGGGGTCCAGCCAGAGCTCACGTATACCATTAGTAACAGTGAAAAATGGCACAACCATATCCAAAAAAGTTTGGGCAGTGTCTGAAAAACCGAGCACACATCTGCCTTCCCACCCAGAACCTCCGGTCTTAGTACCCAGTACAGATGAAAAAACGAAACAAAACAAAAAAGCTCACAGAACTAATTGTACAGAAATATTCCTCGTATCGTCACTCGTAATAGCCCCAAATTGGAAACAGCGCAGGGATCCGTGAAGAGAGTGAGGTTCAACAGATGGTGTTGTGTCTGTGCAAGGAACACATTAAGGATCCGTGCAGCAAGATGGACAAACTTCACACATCTGGAGGTAACAAAGGAGAGCCTGTTATATTATTTCCCTGATACATAGTTCTAGAACAAGCTAAATGGGTACCTGGTGGGGAAAACCAGAACAATGATTGTCCTGGGGGCAAAGGTAGGGAGTGACCTGGAAGGGCCATGAGGGAACGTCCCGGGCTGTGGGGAATGTCCTTTATCTTGATAGAGCTTTTGGTTATAAGGGAGCAGGCACAGATTAAAACTCGTGATATGAGGCTCCATCGTTCGGGGTCGTGAGAGCACTGGTCTGGTAAAACTCATTAAACGGGACACTTAAAATTTGGACATTTCACTGAATATAGAGTTTATCTCAGGAAAAAATAAGAGCCATAAACAAACGTAACACAAAAATATGATTTTTTTTTTTTTTTTTTTTACAAAGCAAGGCTTTATTATATCACTGAATGCCTGGACTTAAGAAAGAGAAGGAGAATATGTTAACAATTCACATTAATCCTAAACGTGTGTGATATACGTGTCTGTCATATTGTGCACGGCACGAAAATTTTTCAAAAAAAATTAGGAAATATTTCTCAGTATTGAAAGTGATGATTCCATAAAACAGAGAAGGCACTCTCATTCTTCAGGAATGAAAAATCATCAAAAACTAAGCAAACCCCCCCCCCTTTCTGAGTGTTTCTGGACAGTGGATGTAGAAAGCCTCCAGTAAGAACCGTTACTTTCGGGAAGATATCATGGGAAGATTCTTAAAGCTTCCGAAAAGCAAGAACAAGCAGGTGGCAATCACGTCATGGTGGCATCGTGTGTCACGGCGTTTTCAGCAGCCGCCGTGGGAGCTAGAAGATGGTAACCCCGCATCTTCAGAATTCCAAGGGAAGGGTAGTCTAACCTAGAATTCCAGGCCCAGCTGCCAACCCACAAACCGAGTGGCAAGGTTGGCTAAGAACATTTTGAGAAATGTCCCCTGTGCCCTTTTTCTAGGAATGACTGGAGAGTGTGGACCCAAAACAAAGCCAATAAAACCAAGCATCAGGGAGGCCTGACATGCAGAGGACGGGGACCCCAGCATAGGAGAGCAGTGTGGGGAACTCGCAGGGGCAGGGGCAAGGAGGCTGTAGGGTGACCTCCGTGTGGTTTACAGCAGAAAAGGTCCAGACCGATGCAGTAGCACAGAGAGTTGAGAAACGATGTTTCCGAGAATGAAATAGAAACGGAGAGATGCCCGCCTTGTCTCACGGCATCAAGGGAGTATGCAGAGGAGAGACTTTGGGGCTGAACCGGTGCTAAGTACACAAAACCGAAGACACAGCCTTCAGTAGATGAGGCCACACGTCGCTCTGTGGGGCAGCAAGGGGAGGGAGGCATGATCACCGTGCACCCGGCGACTGGGAGGACATCACTGACACGGTCATCGTGACACAGTGTTCAATACTGATTCAAACCAGACCTGAGCAGCACTTCGGAAACGGACACACGTGAGCTGTGTGCATTTGTGAGTGTGCGCAGAGCGAGTACAGAAGCACAGAGCTCATTTTACACAGTGGGAGGTTCATGGGTAAAATCTGAAATGCATGTAATGTATGTAGCCGTGTTAGCAGCTTATGGTAAATGCAAAACAGCTACATATCTTAAAGTGTTTGCTTTGGGTGTGGAGCAGGGTGGGACAGACAGAGGTTTGCTTTCTCCATCAAAATGCTTCGAGTCCTATCTGAGTGGTAAATCATGTATATATGCACATATGTGGATGGATGGAGGGGTGAATGGGTAGGTAGATGCAGGTGTGGAGGGGTGGGTAGATAGAGGGGTGGGTGGGTGGGTGAGTGGATGGACAAACGGATGGACAGCCAGGCAGATAGATAATAGATGATTGATGGATTAGACAGATATTTGATTTTGTTTAAAGCTCTAATTTAGGTAAAATGCAAAGTAACATGGAACCATCATCAGGTCATCAAACCCCAAGCCCTGAGCTTAGAGAAGCTCTGAGAAGGGCCTTCGGCTGAGCCAGACCTGAAGCCAGACCTCGGCCAGACTGAAAGGTGTTGGGTGGGACACACAGGGAGGGCGGTGTAGAGAATGTCAAGGTGAGGACAGAGAAGACGCTAGGAACCAAGGGAGCCTATTCTTTGGCCAGAGTGCTGTGGCCCCATGGAGAGACTATGCCAGAGGAAGGATGAGTCTGTAGAAATTCATTTCATGGAGACCACCCTCTGTGTGTGAGATGGAGAACTCCAAAGGAGAATTCTCGCTACCGAGATCTGGGGCCCCGGGACAAAGGAACGATGGTCCAAGGAGGGACCCGGCGGAGCATCAGCAAACGTCACAGAGCGTGGACAGAAAAGGAATATCCAGACAGAACCAGAACAGAGACATCTTGCTGAGTGACACCTGCCAGGAGGTTTCCCAGATGCTCGTGAAAAGAGATCAGAGCTCAACGCAAAACCACAGTGTGCGTCGAGTTAGGCGGAATTGCCTGGAAACAGGCCTCCGAGTGACTAGCTGGAACCCGGAGTAGGTAAGCATTGAAGTCTCAGTAACCAGCCCAGGAGCAGCCGAGAGGGAGACAAGCAACGTGTGAAGCTTGTTCAGTAGTTGAGGCTCGGAGAAATTAAATGTGTGCTCAGAGTCACGCAACGAGGTAGTGGGGGGTGGAAATTTGACCCAGTTACCGTGATTCTGCATCAAGCAACCCCCACCCGACCCCCACCACCCCACCCCGGGGTGAGGTTCGGGGGCCTGACACCGAGTACCTTTCAGTGGCAGCCAGCATGCTAGACAGATTGTCATGCTACATTTTATATGCATAACGGTGCTTCCAGGTGGTGATAATTGTGCCCGTTTTATAGATGTGAAAACCGAGATGACCCAAATGGGTGGCTTCCAAAGGCCTCAAGCCTTCGGCTCCTTGTCAAGTCCGACATCTGAGATGGCTCTTCCAGGCCCCTGCCCCTCTGCTAAGACCCTCGATGCCCCCGTGATGCGCATCTCCCACATCCGCACAGGACTGAACTCGTCCCTCTACAAGGGCTTCCTTCCACCACCTCCATTTATCACGTCCTTCGGTCATGGATGCTGAGGCTCGTAAGCCAGCTGAGGGACAGCCACGTGGGAGGGCCGGGCTGCGAGGCGGTCAGGGGAGGAGTAGGAGAGGGTGATGAGAGAGGGTGGTAAGCAGGCCTTCCTCCATCAGTGGAGTGCAGCGTGGTCCAAGCGAACACCCTCGCAGAGTGATGACAGCCCAGTCCCCACATGAGAAGACCCCTGCAGCTCTGAAAATCCGCCCCCGCGGCCCCCCTACCCAGAACCAGCAGTGGCTCCACGACACTACCGGCACACCCAACCAAAGTCCCTCTCTCTTCTTGAGGACAGCACATCCCTCCGCCGTCCAGGTGCTATTTAGGGACGCTAATCCCAGGAGAGGCAACTTAACCTCTTTTAGCTAACCCCTTGCCTAACTGTGCCCCCCATATAGAGCCACTCCTTCTCTAAAGAGTGCTCCTGAAAATGAATGTCCTTTCCGATTGCCGGGGACTCTTTATGTAGGGTGGCTAGCAGTCGGATCCCCACCAACTGGGAGCATCCACACTCGCAACTGCAGCCAGACCTGCTGAAGTTCAAGGGGGCCCCTTGGCACGTGGGCTGCCATGTGCTGCTGGGATTTGGTTATTATAAGACATAAGTGGCACTAATAAATAATAGGTATGCACAATAAAGCCATCCGATAACAACTACGTCATACATGCAAGAGTCTACACTTGAAGAAGCAATGTTTGCACAATTCCTGGCAGCTGGAGAATCAGTGATAGACACACACACACACACACACACACACACACACACACACACACTATGATGGAGAGACAGTGAGAGCAGATTTCTGGTGCGTGGGGCGTGGGGCCCTCAGATAGACTAACAGGTGAGTCCGTCTCTGTTACTGAATTTCAACCTCACCATTCCATTGGGCAGTTCTCTTTTGTTTCGAGAGAAGAAACCAAAGGCCAAAAAAGTTAAGTCAAGTGCCCTCCATTCGCTGAGCGACGATTTGATTCAGACCCTATGGATTATGTTCTGTCCACATTCCAAAAGTTTCAAACCTTTTTCTGGCTCTTTCCCCAGTACCTGTTTAGGTGAAACTGCAATCTCTAAAATACATTTAAGTAGAGTCCAAAACGTATAAGCACTTACTACGTACAAGGCACGATGTTAACTCATGCAATCCTCACACGGAGCAGGGCGTCGATATCGTTATTACCCCTACTTCTCATTTAGGGAACTGAGGTCAGGTGACTAGTTAGCCACACGGCTGCGGTTTGCACCCAGGCAGCCTGGCTCCCAAGCCCTCCACAGGGCTACTCAGCAAACCGGACTCTTCTATAGAACCTTCTCCATCTTTCTCCATCCACCCCGCTTCTAGAAAGGAATCTTTTTAGGATTGCAAACTCTGCTGTACCTCACGCATTTCATTTCCTGAGCTGTATCTGCTTTCTATCGCTGCTGTAACAAATCACCACGACCTTGGTGGCTTAAAGAATAACAATGTATTATCTTACTGTTCTCTAGGTTCGAAGCCCAGCATTCCACTGGGCAAAGATCAAGAAGTAAGGCTGAATTTCTGGGGGGTTGTGGGTAGAATTTGTTTCCCTGCATTTTCCAGCTTCCAGAAGACATCTGCACTCCTAGTTCATGACCCCTGCCTTCATCTTCAAAGCCAGCAGCAAAACGTTGCTCTCCTCCTTCTTCCGTGTTCACATTGTCTCTCTGTTAACACTGGGAAAGGTTGTCCACTTCTCAGGATTCACATGATGAGGTTGGGCCCACCTGGCTAATCCAGGATTGTCCTTCATCTCAAGGTCCATACCCTTCGTCGCAGCTGCAAAATCCCTTTGGTCACTGAGGGTAACATAGTTACGGGGTTCAGGGCTTAGGCGGGTACATCCTTAGAGCCCCCTCTGCTTGCATTCATTCATTCTAACGTTGGATTGAGGCGACTCTCCCAGGATCTAGATGTGAGAATCAAACCATTAATAATGAAAGCTTTTATGTTCATTAACTCCACAAACATTTGAATACCTGGCCCTTAAGGCTTATTATTATCACCACTATTAATTTAACATGATTATCAGCGTTAATATTATCCCTATATTCACCAGCACCTGCACATCAATGCAGAAACTTCTCACGTTCATCGTTTGATTGCCTCAGATGAGGCCAAATTTGGAAAAGGACATTAAAAGCCCTACATTTCTGTGCAAATATGAATCACCGTGATGGGCTTGCTGACGGAGGGACAGGACAAAGTGCTCGGTGCCGGAGATGCCCATAACTACGTGTGAAACTGAATAGAAAGCATCGCTTTCGCTATTATGTAAACGGAACAGAAGAATCTGAACTTAATTTAAGCTTAAGAAAAGTTGATGATTTTATTGCTTTCCAGATTTATAAAGCTACTGGAGATTCTGGAAGGATGAATTACTCGGGATGAAACCACAGCCCCGGCACAGCGGAATATAGGAGCGTGTGCTGTGGGGTAGGAAGACTTCCCGCGTCCGGGGCAGACTCCGTGACTTTGAGCAGCCTTGAACTCTATATGAATGTTTGCTCCCGTGCACAGCCCTGAGCACACGAGGGCGAGGGGTGGCGGAAATTTGCCTACGGGAAGAAAGAACAGAGGGCGTAGCAAGCTGGCTTAACTTCACGGTGAGATTGGGAGAAGCCCTCCCTCCCCGGACGTGTCACCGATCACGACACTTTACGGAGTTCACGCTCCTTCCCTGGGCCTCGGTATTTCCATCTGTAAAGTGCGTCAAGTGGACAAGAGGGGACTCAAGGGGTCTTGTATCCGGAATCCACATCGCTCTCTCAGTTAACGAAGACCTACAGAGAAGCCGGATTTTTATTATTCATTCCACTAGCTGCTCTGGTTTATTCTGCTGAATCTGTAAGTGATTGCATTGTCGTAAAGTTAAATGCTTCTCTCATTTTGATGTGATATGAATCTCCAGAGGATCTTGCGAAAATGGAGATTCCCTAGTAGGTCTGGGGCTCTGCATTTCTGGGAAGTCCCCAGGGGATGCTGATACCGGTGGCTTGTGAGCCACACTTTGAGTCGTGAGGATTTCCTCCCTGCCGGGTTCTGCAGTTCTGTCCGTGCCCCTGACCCCCTACCCTGCTGCCCCTCATCTCTCATGTCCCCGGGTCGGCCGGGGGCAGGCTGATGGACAGAGATTATTTAGAACAATGTTATTGTTCGTGTTGGGAACGCAGTGACAATTAGCCTAAGCAAAGAGGGGTGCACGTGCTTGCTCACGGAGAGTAGCTGGGAAGGCTGGAGTCAGGGCTCTCATGCAAAGCGCTGGCCCTCCCGCTTTTCGTCCCTCGGCTTTCCTTTGCTGGCCGCACTGGCTTCTCCAGTGACAGGCCAGCAGGACCGTCCCAGGCTCACAGCCCCAGGGGCGGAATCCTGAGTGAGGTCCCTAACCGGCCTAAGTGAGGTCACAGTCCTGGAGCAGTCATTTGGGAGTCAGGTGTGCATGGATGGGGGACAGGAGCATTAGATCGACCCCCGGCACAAGCAGGCAAATCCCATTGTGTTCATAAGGTTGAGGCTCAGGGCAGAGGGGGCTCCCCCAAAGAAGGGGTGTAGCAGACATACGGCCGCAGGGAATTTCTGTGCACATATGCCAAACCCTGCTCCCTATATAGTGTCTCTTATAAACACTAAGAGCCAGCAGCCAGGAACTGTGCTCATGGGGGGTGGCTGGTGATTCTGGGCAAAGTATCTTCCAGGCCCTTCCATTTCTCTAGAATGAAGGTCTATCCCTCTGCTAAGTGGGGTGAGAGGGCCCCGTGCTCCCAGCAGCAGGGCTGGCTTATGTGTGTGTGTATATATATACACACACACACACACACATATATATATATATAGGTCTGCGGTTTGGCTGGGGTACTTCTGACTTGCCTCTTTAGTCCTGACGTGATTATTCCCAGCACCTGCCTTTCACCCTTCCCCCCAACCACCACCCAAGTTTCCACTTTGGTGGGACGGAAGTTCACTAACTATCTTGTGTGGCTGGTAGGCACCACGTTCTCAGGAAGCGACTCCTCTGAGAAGCCTGGAAGAAGCCTGGCTTTTGGACTCACTCCTGGTCCCCGAGGGACCCTGGCCAAGCCACCCGACTCCCAACGTCTCAGTCCCTCCCTCAGCAACCCGAGCCGTGGGCAGGATGAATTGGGAACCGAAGTCCCACAGTTAGCTTACGATCAGGTACAGGGCGAGACCTCTCTGCTATTTTTCGGGGGTTTTGATGTGGACCTCTCCCTCCAGTCCCCAAGCTCAAACTCAGGCAAACCCGGAGAGGCTCGTTTCGGAATATTATCCCAGCTTCCTCCCTGTCAGCTCTGCGGCTAAAAGACCTCAGTCCTCGGTGCTACATCAGGTCAATGTCTTTTAAACTCTCCCATTTAAAATCAGGAAATTTTGCCCGTCTTTGCTGTTGCTATTATAAATCCTATTGGATTCACATCAAATGGGACAAATTTCAAATTTCACCCATGAGACCTTTATCGGGTGGCATCCCATTCAAAGACCCACAGTGGAGAATGGATTTCAAAACTGTGTGTGCTGCATTTTGAGGCTGTATATTTTAAAACCTGAATGCATAACCAAACACCGCACAGGGCGAATAAACCGTACTGACCCATATCAATGAACGATATCAACTCCGCTTCTCGCCAGAGAGAGTAGAATTGCTTATCAAACAGATCGCTTCCCGTATTCTCATAAATTACAACAACAGAGAGAAGAGATTGGACTCCTCCTTGCTCTTTCTTCCTGTACCTTCTCTACAGGGCTGTCTCGCACCAGAGCCTACAAAATAAGATGAGAGGAATTTGTAAGTCGTTAGGAACTTACA
The DNA here is from genome assembly GCA_028534135.1 of Potos flavus. Lineage (NCBI taxonomy): Eukaryota > Metazoa > Chordata > Mammalia > Carnivora > Procyonidae > Potos > Potos flavus. The sequence goes on from CM052896.1 coordinate 121,353,075, forward strand.
AACTGTACATCTGTGACTTAGAAATTGGTAAATTAGAGAAAAAGGCATCGTTTTATATTTACAGGTTTTGAAATGGACACCATCAGGTTAGCTTTAAAATAGGTAATAAAGCACGCTTTCTGACTCAAACCTACAGATACTCTTTTCACAGCTGAAATGGTTCTTATAGCCCTGGAAATATCACAAAGTATCACACTGGGCCACATTGGCTCATTGGCATGCTTTTAATATTCAGCAGGACTGTAGAATCTCGTTTTTGTTAAAAGTTATCATGTTGTCAATTTTCTAATCTAATTCCTAATCATGAAAGTGTGCCTCTGATTTCTATTTCACTCAAGCCCGTAATAAGATATTGTTTTCCTGTTTTATCATCGATTTTCCATGGTTATCGCAATGTTGTCATTTATTACTGTTTATGGTCGCTAATATACATCTCGACGTCCAGGGCATCTGTTGTAAAACTCAGGGAAAACATGCTGAAAATTTATAAGGGCTGGAGGGTAGTGGGCCTGACATCATGCGTCATTTCTTCATAAAGCACTGATGGTCTATGATAATGCAATGAGTTCATTCGTTCAGGTGCTTCTCGTTGGACAGCTCTGGGCCAGCTGTGTTTGGGGTTCCAAGGGTGCAGCGATGAAGGGGCCCCACTCCTGACCTTGCAGAGCTGAGAGTCTCATAGGGGTGGTCAATTTAAGAACAGACGATCACAGTACTGAGTGATGAAGGCTAATCCTTGGATTGTGTACAACTTTGGGGAAGACGAAAGGCTTCCACATTCTTGATCTCACTGGATTTTTACAGTAGCTCTGGGAGATAAGAAAGGCACTCATTATTAACTCTGTTTACTGGGCAAGGAAGCTGTTAGGAATCTAGGTGGCATTTTGTCGTATTTGAGGATGCTCAGACCAGGGGCTTGCTAATGATAGACTCCTAGCCAATGGGTTATGGGTCCCTCTGGCAAATACAGATGGAGAATGAGGGACTGGCAAGGTTCCCTACTGGGAGGGTGTCAATGGTCCCAGCAGAGCTCCAGATGGGGCTGCGCCGAGCTGGTAGTTGAGGCTCAAGACCTGGGCTGGGCATCCTACAGTCCGGGGCTTTCACCCTTCACCCCAGCTAGGCCGCATCCATAGAGAATGCCTAGGAGAGGGGGAACTGACTCAGCCCTTCACGGAGCTCCCACCGTGGACCAAGACAAAAAGAAAGAGAAATAGAGGAAGGAAGGAAGGAAGGAAGGACGGAAGGAAGGAAGGAAGGAAGGAAGGAAGGGAGGGAGGGAGGGAGGAAGGGAGAGAGAGAAAGAAAGAGAGGGAGAAAAAAGAAGAAAGAAAGAAAGAAAGAAAGAAAGAAAGAAAGAAAGAAAGAAAGAAAGAAAGAAAGAAAGAAAGAGAGAAAGAAAGAAAAAAAGGAAGGAAGGAAGGAAGGAAGGAAGGAAGGAAGGAAGGAAGGAAGGAAGGAAGGAAGGAAGAAAGAAAAAGAAAGAAAGAAAGAAAGAAAGAAAGAAAGAAAGAAAGAAAGAAAGAAAGAAAGAAAGAAAGAAGAAAGAGGAAGGAAGGGAGGAAGGAAGGAAGAAAGAAGGAAGGAAGAAGGAAAGAAAAGAAAGAAAAAAAAAGGATAACATACAGGCACACACGTATGATCTTATTTAATCCTGACAGAAATTATGCTTAATTATTTTTGTTTTGCAGATTATTATTCTGAGTTTCAGGAAGAATAAATTATTTCTGGAGTATAGATTGATGGATTTTATTGTGATACAGCAAAATATTAAAAAGTCCGGCAATGGCTTGTTCTCTCCAGAGACACGGATATATAGATAAGTATGCATCTGTAACTCATTTTTCTAAATGTCTATGTATGTGTACATATAGCCATACATACAAATACTAATACGGATATGGGGATAAAGATAGAGATAAAGAGGGTTACATTTTTTTTACCTTTTTTAAGATTTTATTTATTTCTTTGAGAGAGAGAGAGAGCACAAGCCAGGGGAAGAGGCAGAGGGAGAAGCAGGCTCCCTGGTTCCACAGCCCCCCCCCCCTCCCAGGGCTCAATCCTGGGACCCTGGGATCATGATCTGAGCTGAAGGCAGATGCTTAACCCACTGAGCCACCCAGGCGCCCCCATTTTTTACTTTTTGTTGAGGTAAACGGCACACATACTGAGAAACGCCCCTAAGGGTGAAGCTTACTGCATCTCCACAAACCCAATGCTCTCCTGTAGCTCTTACCCAGCTCAGGAGCCTGGCATCGCCAGCCCCCGCCCAGGGCCCTCCCCAGGCTCCCCTTACTCCCTGCCCGCCCACCCACGAAGGTTAGCTGCCCTCCGACTTCTCCCAGCCTACGTTATCTGCGCCTGTCCTTGTCCTTGCCGTGGCACGTCCTCTGCTGTGCCTGGCTTCTCTCACTCGAGATCCTGTTGGCGAGCTCCAACCCCGTTAGCATTTTTCCCAGACGACTCCAGCGAGCTAACCCGCCAGCGAGCTTCTCCCTGAAGAGAGGCCGGCGTAATTGGCTTCTCGGTCTGTTCACGTCCTGACATGTCCTGACCCTGAAACCTCACGGGAACATCAGAAGGTACAGGGTCCAAGTGAATGGAAGGGTTTGTATCCACGCGGATCAAAAACTGGCTGTGTGGTTTCAGACAAATCCCTTAACCTCTCTGTGCCTGGAATCTAAGTTTCTCTCCACGATCCCTTTGATTCCATAATTCTGGGTTTGATGTCCTCCAGGAAGGAATCGGGGCACCTCTCCAGAGCCGTCGGTGTTTATTTTATGCAGTTATCGCTTTAGACTTGGGAGGTTTGCTCAAACGTGTTAGTAACTTGTTAACATTGCTATTCGACACCCTCCTGTCAAATTAAGAACTCATTCTGGCAAGTTCCTTCTCCTGGACTAGTGTGACAACACCCCCATTGGTGGGTCTGCCGCTGGCACCTTTCCTTCCAGGCCCTTCTCCAGAGAATGGGCAATGGTCTTTGTAAAACCAAACCCACCCACGGCATTCCCCTGCAGAATGTTCTCCTGCTGTTTAGTGGCTAGACCCATCATCATTTAGCAGGGCACTCAAAACCCTGTAAAATGTGTCCTGACCTCCACGAGGGCCTCTTACCTTGTCATTCTCCAAAGCAGCCCTCCCATCAGGTGCCCAACCACAGTTCCTGCCTCATCCTAGTGGCTGCCCCCCGATAATCACGGGGGAACCACCGCTCAGCTGTGGTATGGTCGGCGAACGAGAGCGCCCAGGGCCAAATCCAGCTTACCGTCCGGGTGTGCAGCCCACGGGCTAAGAATGGTTTATGGTAGAAAAAAGGGGTTTTTTTTTGTTTGTTTGCGTTTGTCTGTTTTCTTCGTAAAGAATAAGATGTGGTGAAAATTATGTGAAATTCAAATTTTAGTGTCTATAAATAAAGTCGTCCTGGGACGACTTATGTATTGTCCACGGATGCCTTCATGATACAATAGCAGAGTTGCCCGGCTGGTTAGCAAAGCAGAAAATACCTACTAGTTGGCTCTGATCTACATTCACAGTTCTTTGTACACAATTCTACTTTCCAAGTTGATATATAATGTATGTACAAGGGTTTATATAAATTTATGAAGGTGTTTATGTGTGTGTCTGTATACAATGTATTTATTTTTAGCCTGGATAGCATGCTCGATTCAACTCTGTGTCCTAGCCTCTAATTCAGAGCTTGACACACAGCAGTATGTAAATAAGTGTTTGTTAAATTGCTTTGTCGGGTTTGGTCCACAGGTGATGTCAGTGCTTCTCAGGTTTGACTGCATCATAGTTAATGCACCTGCCCAGATGCTGTAGGTAGATCTCAGCTTTATAGATGCAGAATGTATGCTGGAAAATGGGAGGGAGCGAAGCCAGTTCAGCTGAGCGTGTATTTAAGTTATGGAATATAACCAGCACTGAGTTGGGAATACCAAGTTCATGACCGTAAGAGAATCAAAAAGGCCTGAGCTCTCCCTTCAAGAAGTTTACTTTTCTGGGGGCAAAGAGAGGTGCTAATGGGCTCCAACGGTCATTCAGTAGAGTTTGTGTTTGTTGAGGGAAAGAATAAAGGAGAGTGCATTCTTTTCAGTAGGCAGATGTAGACAGGGCACAGAATTTCAGAAGCAGAAGAGTATTTTGAGACCAAGAGATGCATTCCCCTGGTTTGGCCATTCTCAAGCAAACTCTTTAACTTCACTGACCTTGATTTTCATGTGTGGAAAGTGGGCTTGAGGGTGAAATAGATCAAGCATGGCCAGTGTGGAAAGTTTAAACTTTTCGGTCCTAATCCAATAGATTTATTATTTTTTTGACTATTTTATTTAAGCTTTTGATAGTCGTCTTTGTAACCAATGGCATCCAAGCATTTGGCTTGCTTTAATATGCATGCATATATCTATTCTAAAGGCATTATTCAGAGGCTCTTCATCATAAAACTCAAGATCTTAAAAAGTACTAGAACACATAAACAAAAGACTCTCCATATCTACGAGCAGATAAGGCTGTATTCCGAAGTTCATTTTTTTAATTACCAAATCACTTCAAACAGTTTCCAAACGTAATAGGAACAATATGGTTTGACTCTTGATGTTGGCTTCTACAATTAGTGTGTTATTAATTAAACTCTTGAGTAATATAATAACTTGACGGTTAAAGCTCCTCTTTGCATTTAAAGTGCATGCAAACTGTGGCTCCAATTATAAATAAACTCTACTGCTATGGGCTTAAAACAGCAAATTTAATTATTCAGAGCAAATTGTTCAATCGATGCTCTGTTCTGGAGAAATGCTTCCTGAATATTCTAGTGGGTCAATATGGATGTGTGTCTAAAGTAGAGTTCCATACAAAGCCCTCCTTGTGCCTCTCTCTGCCCCCATCCTCACCGCCCTCTCTCTGCTTCTGCTCCAGACTGGAAATCTAATGGGTTCTCCCGGCCTCCTAACTCATCACCCACCCACCCCAACCCACCACCTCTTACTCCATGGCTGCTGGAATAAAATTCCCATGATTCGAGCATGCCCTTCCATCACTGAAACATCGTCAGGAATTTCTGGTAAGTTTTGGACTGAGGATTAAGCCCCCATAGCTTCATCTACTGGTCCCTGCAAAGATACAATCCACCTCCACCCCATGTCCAACCCCTTAGCTTTTCATCCCACACTCACCTTTTCCTCTATGACATTGCACCCATCAACACACCTTCAGCGAGCAAACCGTCTTATGCCTCCAATCGTTTGCCCATGAGTTTTGTTTTTCCCAGAATGTCATTCCCTCCGTGGTGAATTACAATTTGGTCCATGATACTCAGCCCTGCTCATGTTCACCAGTCAGTGTTGCAGTAGGGATGTTTCCTGAAGGTCAGTCTGTATCCAAGAGCTGAATGGTCCTTAGCAGGAAGTCGTGAGGACTTCCGGGACCATCACAGGAAAGGATGCAAGAAACCCAGGTGAGGCCAGTGGTTGACACCACTTAGCGAGCACAAGACTGAATCACTTCCCCAAGGTAAGTGGCTTTTATGACTTCTATTTGCTTCCCCACAAAGACGGACTTCAGTACAGAGCAAACTCTGTGATAAGCCTCTGAAATCCCAGTTGTCCATCTATTGAAAGACCTTAGAAGGCAATCTCTCTATACTTGCAGTAATGGCACTAACTTCAATGCACAAGAGGAAGTAAGTAAGGCTTCAGGGTATGGGACTACCTTCGAGAAGACTATCAAAGAAAATGAAGAACACACAGAGACAACTTAACAACAGGCAAAGTGGCTCAGTTCCCCTAAAAATGGTGCCAAAAAAATGGTGCTGGAGATCTAACAAAGAAAATGGCCAGCTCTGTTTGGGGAAAATCTCAAAGCCTTCATGGAGGAAGCGGCGTGTCCTTGGGCTAAGGACATGGAGACCAGTTAGACTGCTTGGGATCTATAAATACCGTGCGCCAATCCCCATGCATCGGGTAGGGCTCACGGGAAGCCCTGTCCGTGACTCTCTACCTTTGATACATATCAAAGACTTTGGGATCTTTTTTGGTTTGTTTGAGGGGATATCTTAATACAAAGCAGTGATTTCCAAATTCCCATGCCCGGTCTAGATGACTTCCATGACTTTTTTATATCTAATCTATCAATTATACTATGGTCTTATTACTGTTCCCTTTAATAGAATTTATTTTTACTTGGATGATTATTTTGTACACATACTCTGTTACATTTTTTGAGGAGGTATCAGAATCCCATGTCATCAGTTAGAGATGAAGGTAAAATAAAGACAAGGAGGAAAAAACACCGCTATGAAATTCTAGGGCAGTGCTGTTGCCTGCCAAGGCTTGGGTCTGTGGCCTGCTGTCTGTCTATTAAGGAGGGACACTAGAGGTCCGTGTGGAAAGATGTTAATACTATGCATATATGTGGGCCCCAACCTGAAGCTTTCTCCTTAAACAACCGAAATAAAGTTGAAAACAACACACTTTTCATGGCGAGATTTGATGCTGTCTGATGACATTGACTTGCCCTAAAACCATCTCGGGTCCCATCTGTGTAGGGCTCTCCACTTGGAGAAGCATTGATAGGAAGGGAAGAGCACTGGGCCCACATTTGGGAACCTGGTTCTATTGCCAGGCCGGCCATACATGTCCTCGAGCAAGCGATTGAAACATTGAACAGCAGTGTCCATGTATCTACAGTGAGGATAATAATGCACATGAAATTTATTTCCATGGAGTCACTCATCCACAACATTGCAAACACCCACTGTGCACCTACTATGTGATAGGCCTTTTTCTGGGCTTTGGGCTGTTTTGAAGAACAGATGAGATATTGGATGTGGAAGCACGCTGGAAATAGATGAACAGGCATATCATATTACTATGATGATAAGCTTTGAAAATATGTCCTTCCTTTCCTGCTACTATTCCCAGCTGCCTCACATCATGCCTGGGGAGGCTGTCTCTTGGCCCAGAAGTCTGGGAAAGCTGGGGATAGACCCTCTGCAGATTCCCTAAAGCCTGGCCCTGAGGTCCACCATGTGGCATTGTCTTTGAAATACTGGTCTATACATTAGGGCAGGTACTGTCGCTTTAAATCTGCGCCCACTGCAATTAAAATGCCAGCGAGATAAGATCAGAAGCTGGAGAGAACAGCTGAAGGGCAGTCAAAATATTTTAATAATGTAACCATGCTTCAAATTTTAATTTGGTTTTACTTTGCGTGCTTTATTATCTGAATGGGACAAATGGAAATGCAATAAACTTCAGAGGTCTGATTGGCTTGAGCCTTAAAACCCTTAATGATACTGAGGATAAGGCTCGCCGGTGCTCCGGGCTCTTTCGGAGCAGGGGAGTGTCGGAAAGCTCTGGATTTAGGGATCGAGGGCTTAGGTCTGCCTTTACCTCTGACTGATGCGAGAGCCCTGGGTGAGTCATCCCCTGCTGTCACTGCTCTCAGCCTTTTCCCTCTTCCGCTGGGAGTGGACTGTGCTCCCTGCCTACTCCATGTCTCACGGGCCTCAGGTGGTTCCAGAGAGCATATCTCAGACCTCAACAGTGTTGAGAAAAGACAAGCGAGCCCAGCGTCCCAAGTATTCGGGAATTTTGTTCCGACCCATCTTCCAAATAGAATATCTTTCTCCTTGGTTTGGCTCTTTCCAAAAAGGAAGACTTCACTGGTGCCTGCACACCCACAAGCTTACCGCTATATGTGCCAGTTGACTTGTCTTATCAGATTTCAGAATCCATCTCTGCCCCATGACTTTCCAAAATCTATCAGCTGGAAAGGATCTCTCCTCTCTTCTGCCCATTGCTAAGTCCCCTGGCACATTTGCAGGATATATAGCACGATCTCCCTGTGAAAGAGTGACGAGCTGTTTATCATTTCGTCTTCTTCCTGGGAACACAGCCAGACGACATTTCCCAGACCCCCTGCAGCCACCTGTGGCCATGACTGAGTTCTAGGGGATAGGATGCAAACAGAAATGAAGTGCATCTCCTCCAGACCTGGTCCAAGAACACCTGCCACACACTGTTCCTCTTGCTTTTACCTTTCTCTGGCTTAATGCAGGTGTGTATGGTGATCTAGGAGACCACGTGTTCAAGATGATGAAATCGTAAGCTACAAGTCAAGAGCAGGAATCATCCCTTGGAGTAGAGCTGCTTGCCCGTGGGAGTCTCTGCCTTGGACTTGACATGAGTGAGCTACAGGTTCATACGTTGGAGCCATTGTATAGTTCAGGGCATGTTTGTTACAGCAGCAAGCATGCCTTGTGCATCTTAATGAAGTGAGCTCCTCTGGGGCAGGGTTCCTGCTCAGCGCACGTCCTCCGCTAATAGTGTGAACAGGTTTTCCTGCTGAAATATGGATTTGGGGAAAAGTTTGAGAAGTGGAAAGGTGCGAACTCTACATTTTATTGTCACGTTGTGATAAATGCATATCTTCTACAATATCTATCAAAACCCAGATCTGAAGTCACACACTCTGGACTGCATTTCATGATTCTGAACATGAGATGTAGTACTAATCCCAAGATCCATGTGATACTGCAATTTCAGGGTGAGGGGTTCTTACATAATAAACATATAGATATCCTAATTTTGTGGATTATTGAAATGCATTTTCTCACCTGCCTTTCTTTGTTTAATTTCTTCATTAATTCAGAAAATATATTTTTTAAATACCTACTATGTGCTAGGCATGATTCTGGGCTCTGGAGATACAAGAGTTAAGCAGATTTTTTTGCTCACAAAAGGCAGGCAGTCTATTACACACAATAAACAACAAAGTAAATATGCATGATGCCAAATGGTGATAAATTCTCTAAAGAAAACAAAATGAGGCAGAAGCTTCACTGATAAGATGACATTGGAGCAGAGACCCAGAAGGAATGAGAAAGTGAGCCATGTGAGCTTCTAGGGAAAGCATATTCGAGGCAGGGTGATTAGCAGGTGCAAAGGCCCTGTGGCACAAGCATGTTTAGGTAAGAGTAAGGAGGTCAGTGTGATATGGCAGACTAGCCAGCAGGAGAGGGATACCAGGGCAGGAGATGGGGGCTAGGTAATGAGTGAGAGCACGCCACTGAATAAACTGTCTTTTACTCGAAGTAAGATGCAAAACCACTGAACAGTTTTGAGCAGAGGATTAAAATGAGACCAACATGTTACAATCACTTCTCTCTGGCTCCTTTGGTGAGAATAGACGAAAGCAACAGAACTTTCTGCAATAATGAGCATGCTCTATACAGTGCAGTCCAATACGGTTGCTACCAGCCCTGCCTGGCTCAGTGGGGGGCTGCTGACCACTGAGATGCAGCCGGTACAATGGAGAAACCAGATGTCTAACTATACTTGAATTACGATGCACGCTGAGCCGCACGGACCTAGTGGCTATCATACTAGATGGTGCAGCTCTAGATAGACAGTGGTCGAGCCAGTCAGGCTGTCACAGTGTAAATGGTGGGTGACGAGGATGTCCTGTCCCCAGACCCGGTGGAAGCTGGGGACGTGGTGAGAAGTCACCATAGTTTGGATGATTTTGGAAGCACAGCTAACAGAATGTCCTGATAGAGAGAAGAAAAAGCAGCAAGGCTTCCTGTAGGACTGCTGGCCCAGAAGTGGGAAGAACTATAAGTTCCTGAGATGCAGAAGACCAGGGGAGGTGAAAACAAATCAGGAGTTTAGGTCGGAAGCAGATGAGGTTGGGCCTCCCGGGAGCATTGCATGAGTGGTTGAGAAGGAAGCTGCCCAGCCCGTTGGACAGTTGAGGGCAGAGGCCCGCACCGGGGAGAGCTAGTTGAGTAGGTGGTATCGCCTTAGGATTGAGAAGATGGGGAAAAGAGAAGTGTCTGGAAACAGAGTTTTAGCCACCCCCCCATGTCTAAAGATCTGAGTGCATAGCAGGATCAATACATGGGATGCATGGGGGGGAGACTGAGCAGAGAGAAGGCATCGGGAAGGTGGGAGGGGCCAATGGGGTCATCCTGCAGGAGGTCCCATCAGAAGGAGATATGGACTGGTGCTGGGTTGCACAACCAGCATCATCAGTTCAGTTGCCTTGGGGTGATCAAAAATTCTGAGCAGAAAGGTGGGGACGGAAGCTTTACTGGAGCGTGTTCCAGGGAGAATAGAGACCTAGGACCAGGGTTTCAGGGACCGTTGCTGTGAACGGGAACAGAGAAATCCACGAGGGCTTGCTTGTTGGTAAAGGTGTACTGAATCTGCTGTGGGCCAATTCTAGTCAGTCATACAGGCCTTTCCTTCCTTCTTTTCCTCACGCCCTCCCTTCCTGCCCCTTGAGTGGCTGCTAAACAACGTGGTGTCCCCAGTGAAATTCTCTGGGCCGCACAGGCAGATCTGGATCTCCTCTGCGTCCCCAGACACTCCGTTGTCCTTGATGTCCTTGAGCTTCACCTATCACTGTCCCTGAACTAGACCATGAACTTCTTAGGAGCAGAGCCCACCATCCTCCCCTTGGCCTGGCAGAGCATGGGGCACATAGTAGGTGTTCATCAAACGTTTGTCAAGGGGATGGTTCTAAGAATTAATAAGATGCATTCCCTTGACCTTGAGTTGCCCGGGGTTACCTGGGAGAAGAAGGGGGGCTCCTGAACAGCTAATTACAGCCCCTCGTGGGAGGGGCTCTGATGGAGGAGGGAAGAGAATGCCTCAGGGCCAGGTTTCTGATCACCTAGGCCAGGAGGAAGGAAGGGCTGGGCAAGACGAGGCCTTAGCTGCATCCTAGAGAAGTGCTCCTGGAACTCTCTGGGGAGCAGAACCAGCCCTTCCCCTGGGCCCCCCAACCCCAGAACATAGTCCTGCTCTGCAGACCACACACAGCGCTCACCCCGTGAGCTTCCGCTCCTGACTTCAACAGCCAGCACGGCCTCCCTGGGCGCCATGCTCAGAGAAGCCCAGCGCTGGGCTTTCTCTCCGCGCTCGCCATCTTGGAATTCTTCCTTTTGAACAACGCTCCTCCCCGGCCCCCCAGTATTTATCTTGTGCTCACCTCGCACGTTGTACACCAGGGCCTGTCAGCCTGTACCCTGTTCAGTTCGACAAAGCCTCTGAATCACGCTGCCTATCTGAGCAGGGTCGAGCTGCTGGAAACGTTTCTGAGTGCTTGCTCTCAATTTCCACAGGTCTCCTCCTGGGGCAGCAGCGGGTGCGCACGAGCACAGGACCGAAGGCCACGCGTGGAGAAGCACCCCAAAAAAGGTGGAGAAGTCAGAAAAGCCAGACGTTCCACGCAGAGGGGATAGGGCACAGCACTTCACAGCCATTAACGTACCACCTACACATACGCAGGAGAGGGAAGAAGAGGAGGAGTCAGGGAGAGAGAGGGACAGACCCCTGCCCCACGCGCCTGGTCCGGGAGGGACACTGTGCTCTGCGAACAAGGGAGGCCGGGTCAGTATCTGGTTCCCCGGAGAATAAGAGACCGTCTTCCCTGCGATGCTCAGGAATCCAGTGCGGGGCCCTTTACAACCATAAATGCATCTCAGAGCCAGTTTACAGACTTCTCCACGCACCCGACAGTGCTCCCTACGATCCTCCCTACGGGGTGTGTGTGACATGGATATGCCTTCGTTCCATTTGCCGGTCAAGCAGCTGAGTCCCAGAAAGGTTACCGAGCTGCGCCTGGGGCCAGCACTCAGTCAGTCCCTTCAAGCCAAACCCTCTGCCTCCGACGGCTGCAGGGGACCCCGTTTCTGTTTTCGAGTGAACAGACTAGAAGGTAGCCTTCCATTTGCAAATGTGGAAGATTTTTTTTTTTTTTTAGCCCCCTCTTTTCTTTCTGTGAGTAAGCAAGCTGTCATTTTAGCAGGAGCCAGAAAGGTGAATAGTTTCGTGAAACTCTTTCTATAAAGAATTTATGAAGCTGAAGGCTGGGAGGACCCAGGCTGCCGAGCCCGGAGTCAGGAGGGGCTCGGGAATGCGTAGCCAGCCCCCTCTCGCCAGCTCGCTGTCTGTTCACCTCGGATTTGACCCCCAGCTAGAAGCCTCATGCTTGGGGAGAGAGTAAAGAGGCTTTCTCCTTCTCTGCCTTTAATGTCGAGCTCCCTTTCGACAAGCACCTGTGTGCAGGGTTAGGCTCTCGGGCGCTGTCGTCTGAGGCCTGGGGCCGGCGTTGGGGCTCTGCTCTCCAACAGGGAGTTCCTTTCTGCTCGGAGGCTCCCCTTGAACCCAGGCCTTAATAGGGCAAAATGTACTCCAAGACTCGTTGCTTTAAATAAACGCATTCATCCAATAAATGTCGCTCCTGCCACTGATGTTTCGCACGGGAACAGGAGTGCCAAAGGGGACTTTAATTAAAAGCTAACAATTCCCCACGTCCGGAGTCGGCAGCTGGAGCCAGGCTGAGGCCAGAGGTGAGATCCCCGCTGTCGGCCTTGTGCATGAAGCTCGTGAGGTGGCAGCCGGGGCAAAAAGGCGTCCTTTGAACAGGCGCCCAGAGTGCAGATGCTGCATCGCTGCTGGGAAAGGAGCACAGGAGGAAGGAGCCTCCTGCTTTTGAAGAGAGGCTCCCTGTATCGGTGAAAGGCTCTTGTTCCTTTCAGAGCAACCTTTACACCAAACGCTACTCTACCCATCAGGCGCTGGATGAGCCTGCCACGCAGGGCAAGGCAGCCCGGGCTCCTGGCGTTCATTCATTCACGGCTCCAGTCAACACTCCTCGGCCGCGCCCAGGACCAGCACCACGCCCAGAACATCTTACCAGGGGTTACTTGGCACTGTCATCACTGTGCCGCCCAAAGAGATTGACGTCCTGACCCCCAGTACCTATGAATGTGACCATCTTTGCAAATGATCAGATTACAATAATGTCGTTAGGCTGGGTGGCAATTGACTAGGATGGGTGTCTTTATAAAAAGGGTAAATTGGGACACAGATCCCTGCTCAGGGAGGCTGTCACATAAAGATGAAGGCAGAAATCAGGGTGACGCTTCTACAAGCCAAGGAACACTGAAGATGGCCAGCGACACCAGCAGCTAGGGAGAAACCTGAGCGGATTCTCCTTCCCAGGCTCGGAAGGAGCCGGCCCTGCCCACACCTGGATCTCAGGCTTCCAGCCTCTGGATCTGCAAGAACAAATTTCTGTTGTTCTGAGCCGCCCAGTGTGTGGTATTGGCTATAGCGCTCCTAGCACACTGATAGGACGATCTCATGAAGGGCAGAGGGAGGTAGTTTTTAGAAGTCGCACAATAGACATAGACATGGAAAGCCTCAGGGATATGGGGGGGGCAACTTGTTCTATGTGAGGACACTGGGGGGGGGGCTCTTATAGGGACAGTGACTTCCCCCACTCTCCCTTAACACCTGAGAAGACAGTTCCCACCCAGCAGGTGCACCGAGGCCACAAGTGAGGACAAGGAGGAGAAGAATACGAGAAGAGGGGGGTACGGGAGGCTCAGTGTCCACCTTTAACCTGTGTCCCCAGCAGTGGGAGAGCCGAGGGACAGAAAAGTCAACAAAAATGCGCCCTGTTCTCAAGAGACAGGAATGGAGGTGTCTTGTAGGATGCACAATCTCAGAATCTTTTTAACCTGACCCACCCTCCCCCAAATGTATTTTTCTCTTTGGTAAGCCTCTCCAAAGTCATGGTACATTTCGTTAAAGTCACTGAGGTCAAGCTCCCTTAAGCACAATATGGGCTTTCATTTTTAAAAGAAAACATCAATAATCATAATGATACCTGTTAACAAACCTCGGTCAAAGGTCAGAATCAGGAGGGAGCAGGGCACTGATTTATCTTTTCTTGTAAGTTCCATGGGACTGGAAGACAAATAGTGAAATGACTTGTTTTTGTTGGGGCCAAACCTGCAAATGAGTGGAAACATACTAGCCCACTGTTTCTTGAACTCAAGGATGTGTAAGAGGTCAAGCAGCAATTCCAGGTCAGAGGCAGGTGTGGGGTCTGTGTGCTCTGCATGCTGGGCTATTTTATTACCCCAAAAATGCCTGTCCAGCCAGACCAAGTACTTGAGGTTACACTCAGCATTTTGCACGCTTTCGACGCACAGTGGCACACAGCTGTCGGTCTGTCTTGTTGCTAAAGTTGAAAAGCCAGGGTCGCCATCAGCTACAGGGACAGCAGTGGCTGGCATTAATCGTCACAGCAAGGGTCAATGGGTATAGATTTTCTTTCTTTCTTTTTTTTTTTTTAAGCGTGAGTTGAACTTTTTTTTAAAATTTTATTTTATTTTTTCAGTGTTCCAAGATTCATTGTTTATGCACCACACCCAGTACTCCATGCAATATGTGCCCTCCTTAAGGCCCATCGCCAGGCTCACTCAACCCCCCACCCTCCTCCCCTCCAAAAACCTTAGTTTGTTGCTCAGAGTCCACAGTCTCTCATGCTTCGTCTCCCCCTCCGATTCCCCCCAATTGAGATACCACCTTACACCAGTCAGAATGGCCAAAATCAACAAGGCAGTGAACAACAAGTGTTGGAGAGGATGTGGAGAAAGGGGAACCCTCTTACACTGTTGGTGGGAATGCAAGTTGGTGCAGCCACTTTGGAAAACAGTGTGGAGATTCCTCAAGAAGTTAGAAATAGAGCTACCCTATGACCCTGCAATTGCACTACTGGGTATATACCCCAAAGATGCAGATGCAGTGAGAAGAAGGGCCATATGTACCCCAATGTTCATAGCAGCAATGTCCACAATCACCAAACTGTGGAAAGAGCCAAGATGCCCTTCAACAGATGAATGGATAAAGAAGATATGGTCCATATATACAATGGAATATTATGCCTCCATCGGAAAGGATGAATACCCAACTTTTGTATCAACATGGACAGGACTGGAAGAGATTATGCTGAGTGAAATAAGTCAAGCAGAGAGAGTCAATTATCATATGGGTATAGAGTTTCAGTGAGTCTTTAGGACCCAGATGGGACCCCATGAAGCTTCATCCACCCGCTGTCTCCTCACTGGATCCTGAAAGGCTGCTCGTTTCTACTTTACTACTCATTGTACTCAGGTGTTTACCTTATTTGTTATAAAAATAATAATTATGAAATATGTGTTACGTGCTGTAAACTCTGTTTTATCCATAATTATGTGTAAGAATGACCCCTCACTGATCACATGCCCACACACCAAGCTGATGTGGGTCAAGAGCCCTGGGCTGTAGAGACGTGACATTTGCCATGTAATTCTACCAATCCCATGACTTGTTTATCCCTGTTTATGGATGAGGAAATTGATGTTCCAAGGGGCTCATTAAACTGCCCAGCCTCATCGCTGAGACTCAAAGCCATCACAGCCTACCCCATAAGCATCCCACATACATACACATCCCTTAGTATTTTTCCTCTGGGATGCTGCCGTGCTATAGTTGGGCGATGCTGTTTAGGCCACGCTATGCCCACAGCTGGCTAACTACATGAATTTCCAAAATCCAACCCCGAGAGGAGAAGGGGCCTGGGTCATAGCCATATTCACTTGGGGGGGGCGTGTGCAAAAAAAGGGGGGCGTTCAAAAGAAAAATACAGTATTTTTGAGGATAGGAATTAAGAAACAGCAAAACAGGATTTGCACACACCAGTCCTCTCTCTGACCCTCTACTCTTGGTGAAGTTATAGGCAAGAGGAGTCTCACCCACCACGACAACTAATGCACGGTACTGGGATTCATTCCAGAAAACAGCTGCTTGAACAAACTCAGTGGACACACTGTAGGAACCTTCTGTGTGTGTATCTAATTTCCATACCCTGGTGGATTTCTAGCCAGTCCATGTTGGCAGCCCAGAAATCCAAGTTTTGCTGTGTGCTTGCTATTTAATACCTAGCCTTGTCCCCAGCTGTGTTCTGCAGACCTACAAACATGGGGAAAAATTCCAGTGATGTAGGCGAGGAGAAAGCATCCATCCCACCGTGTCGTGGGCATGCCTACTGCTACGGTGGACTAAGAGCTGGAGGATGGAGATGGACCCCCAGTTCTGCCATATACCAGCTCTGTGACCTTGGAGAATGGCTTTATCTTCCCTGAGCCTCAGCGTCTTAACTTACCGAAGGGACAGATACTACCCAGAACTCTCGTAAGGGTTAAGTAAGGCAGTGTGTGTGAAATCCAGGCTGCCAAACTTCCCTGACATTTCTCCAGCACATACAGCTAACCACTGCTCTTGGCTTCCTCTTTGTCTCGCACATGTTTCTCAGGACTTTCTTTGTGCATATAGCACAGGGCCTGATAATGCCCTGCTTCCCGAGATCCTCTGTTCCTGCTTCCCGAGATCCTCTGTTCCTGCTGCTGGCCCGTGGGCAAGCAGTGGCGAGATAAATAAACACACATCCCCCAAAGGAGCTCCAGTCTAACATGAGAAATTGATGTCAGTGCAGATACTATCAGCGCAATCATCAATGCTGAGAGTTGTTGTCGATGAAGGAACAGTGAGCGGGAAAAGCCAAGAACGGATGACGATTCCCTCTGTCTGAGAAAGCCCAAGAAATTGTCTGACAATTCTTACACTTCTAAAGGAAGTGATACGTGACTTGAGCCCTGGGGGGGAGTTGAATGTGCTAGTCTGAGAAATATAACAAAGGGTTCTGCCCAAACCACCAAAGGACAGAAAGGTGGAGCACGGAGGAAGGAGGAACCATCTTGAATTTGTCACAAGGAGATGGCTTTGAGTCAAGCCCTGGCTTTGCGCTGGGAGGTGAGACACTGTTTCTCACCAAAGAGTGAAAATCAGTGGTCAGTAGAGTACTTGATTGTCTAGATCGCAGGGATGTGAAGGACACTGAGATGCTCGAACTTCTTTCCGGAGGATGCATTCTTGTTCAAGGGGAAGAAAGGAAAGTAACTTGTGCTTTCATAGATAATTTGAGCTCACAGGAGTACACAAGGTGATGACACCTGACCCTATGGCACGCTGAGGAAAAAATCACCTTTCTTCATGTTCATAGCATGAATGGGTAAAGAAAATGTACGTGTGTGCGTGCGCACGTGCACATGCTGAAGTATAACTCAGCCATCAAAAAACAAGGAGATCCTACCATTTGTGACAATAGGGAAAAAACTAGAGGGTGTATACTAAGTGAAATAATCCAGACAGAAAAAGATAATTATCGTATGAGCTCACTTATATGTGGAATTAAAAAAAAAAAAAGAAAGAAAGAAAGAAAAAGAAAAAATTGAACTCACAGAAACATACAGTAGACTGATGGTTGCCAAGGGCCGGGGGGGAGGGGAAACGGGCAGATGTTCATCATGTAAACTTTCATTTGTGAGATGAAATCATTCTGGGGATCTAATATACAGCATGGTGATTATAGGTAATGATGCTGTGTCATGTATTTGAAATATTCTAAGAGAGCAGATCTTAAGCCTTCTCACACACATCCATAGAGTAACTATGCAAAGTGATGGGTACTTAGTTAACTCGATTGTGGTAATCGTTTTACACTGTGTATGTGTATCAAGTCATCATAGTGTGCACTTTAAATATACACGATTTATTGTACAATTTACACCTCAGTAAAGCTGGGAAGGAAAGTCAGTGGTAATCAATCATGGAAATGGCATTCTTCTGGCTGGTGATTGGTGAGGCGGGGGCATGGGACCCAACGTTGGCCAATAAACTGTGAGAGCAGAACTCGTTATTTCTGAGAAATTTCCCCGGTCCTTAAGAGAGACACAGAGAGGAGCTACCCCTTGCTATGGGTTGAATTGTGTCCTCCAAAAAAATACCTCGAAGTCCTAAATCTCAGTACCTCCGAATGCTACCTTATGTGGAAATAGTGTCATTTTGTAGATGTAATTCATTAAGTTCAGATGAGGGCGTTCTGGAGTAGGTTGGACATCTCGTCCAATATTTCTGCTGTTCTTGTAAGAGAGGAGAAGAGACACAGAGAAGAGAGCACCATGTGAAGAGACAGACACAGGGGAACAAGATACAGCAGCTGTAAGCGAAGGATGCCCAGGCTTGCTGGCAAACCCCAGAGAGAAGAGGCAAGGAGGGATTCTTCGTCACAGGTTTCAGAGGGGCCATAAGTCCCAGCCTCCAAAACTACGAGACCAGAGACCCTAAAGGTGGTCTTTTGTTACAGCAGATCTAGGACACTAGCCCCACCCTCACTGTTGGGTCTATGTGTGATGCCGGCTTTGGAGCAGCCATATTGAACTTGGAGGGAGGCTGGCCGGGGACATTCTAGATATGATAAGGAAGATAAGCAGAAAATAGAAGGAACCTGCCTCCTTGGTGCCTTGACAGAGCTGATTTACCTGGTGCCCATCTGCCATTCTGCTCCCCGGAGTGGGATCTAATGTATCCCCAGTCCATCCGAGTTGGGGTTCCTATTGTTTTCAGGGAAAATCCTCCTGACAGAGTCAGGTTGAAGCTGCCCGGCCCAGTGAGCTCTACCTCACACCATCGGGAGGGGCTTTCTAACCTGGCGCTTGGCAAAGACAACAAAAGAAGGTTTTGAGAATTACATGCTCTCTTTCTTTATGAGAATTGTGGGCGACTTCCGAATGCACGGATACACGACGAGTTCAATGTCACTGTCCGTTTTCTCTCCTAAACTAACATGTGCTGCTGGGGATTTGTGTCTGTGCTGGGCCACCCTGGCTTGTCCACCGTCTTCTGGTCTGTCCTGTCCCCTTACCTCGGAGCTGTACTAAAAAGGGCACTTTTGCTTCAGTGCCTTCATTTGTATGAAGCCACATTCTCTGCTCGACACTTGGCTAAAAAGCAGTCATTAATAAAGGGCATTTCAACAGGCAGCCTTGCTCTCCTCCCTTACCCTCTGCAAACGGCCAGCTTTCTGCTTGATGTGTTGAGAACAAAGGTGCTGGGATGAGCTCAGCACCCATGAGGCTGCTATGGCCATTCTCTCTGCCCCGGGAGAGCGTCTTGGGGTGACCGGGTGACTGAAAGGGCAGCATAAGCCCCTCTTGAAGGGAAGGAGCATCTCTTGCTTGGAGCTACGGTGGAAAATGGATCCTCCATTCGGCAGATCTGCAGCACTGCCTGGGGCATGCCAGTGATGCCCCATGCACCAGCACCCACAGAAATGCCACTCAGACAGGTGGCCGGTCTGCCATTTTATGTCCCTTTCATGTGGGTACACACAACAGCATATACCGAGGGTCCCCATACCTGGTGAATGTGGACACGGCACGTGCCTCCTGCTAAGGAATTTACACAAATAACAGGGAAGAAAATATTGCTACAATAGGAAAAAAAAATAGGTAGACACTGTCATTATCCACAGTTTACGGATGGCAAGCCTGAGGCACAGAGGGGCGCCATGGCTCGCCCAAGATTGCACAGCCGGCACGTGGTGGAACCCTGTGTTCACATTTCTCGGATACGTATCTTAGGTTCGTTGGACCAGAGCAAGCCCAGGTGACGGAAGGCCAGGAAGGGAGGTGCCATCGCAGGCCAGGAGCTCAGCCCCGAGCTTGAGGAGGAGAGGAAGCGGGGATTTCTGTTTCTCTCCCGAGGTGAAGACTCACTTTACTCATAAAGTACTGGAGAAAACTCGGGGACTGTTGAAAAAGGCCCCCTAGGTCAGATCCCACTCTCAGTGCCTGTGAACGGGACCTCATTTCTCCCTAGTACCTATCTCAGGTAGAGAGGCGGGGGCACTCGAGGGTCAGGAGTGTCGCTCCGAGGGCTACAGGGAGGAAGGGACAATGCTAGGGCGAGAGCCCAGGCCGGCCTGATGCCTGGGGGTGGCCGGTGCCTAGTCACCTAGCTACCCTCCAAGGGGAGTGTTTCCCATGGCCCAGATGCTGCACACAGCTCCCCGGCCACGTCTTCTCCAGGGGCCTTGGCTTCCAAAAGGCTTGGGCTCCCCTTGGGGGGGTCCTGAACCCCGAATCCTTCCAGGGTGCCCATTTCCTCTGGAGCACCACGTGCCCGCCTTCCCGGGCCCCAGAGGCTGGGTATGGGCGGGGGAGGACCCAGGCACGCCCAGTATCTGGACGACTGGTGACACTCCACGGTGTGGGCAAAAGCACGTTCACCCAGTGTCGTCACCGAGGGGCCAGGACGTCTCCGCAGGGGCTCTGTGTGTCCACGAAGAGGACGCTCAGATGGCCACCTGGAGATCTGACCGGCTCCTTCTCTCATATTTGTTTTCTCCATCTTACTGTCTCAGCCTCATTTGCTCTGTCCCTCGGCACTCAGATCCTCGATAAAAATGTGTTTTCTCTCGGGGCGCCTGGGTGGCTCAGTGGGTTAAAGCCTCTGCCTTCGGCTCAGGTCATGATCTCAGGGTCCTGGGATCGAGCCCCGCATCGGGCTCTCTGCTCGGCGGGGAGCCTGCTTCCCCCTCTCTCTCTGCCTGCCTCTCTGCCTACTTGCGATCTCTCTCTGTCAAATAAATAAATAAAATCTTTAAAAAAGAATGTGGTTTCTCTCTTTCCATTGTTTCTCGAATTGTTCTTCGTGTTCCCTGTGGAGGAGAAAACCACAGTCCGGCTTCGTGCATCCCTGCCGAGAAGGTGGGTAGATAGAGAGACACAGGGGTAAATGGCTCTCTCTCCCTCCCTCTCTGTCTCCATCTGGTGTCCTCCAGGCATCTACCTTGGAAAAAGGAAGGCGATCTTGAGCTTGGAGCTGCCACCTTTGCTACAAGACCCTTCAACCAAGCCCCGTCCCGGAATGTTTCCATCCTTAGGAGACTCTTCAGGGAGCAAACCTCCTGGGGCCCAATGAAAGTGTATCCACCGCACCATTTATTGTTACTTTTACTTTTGTGAGGTTGAGTTCAACACTGTTGGTGGCACAGAAAGAAACCACTGCCACCAGTTGAAAAGTTAATTATGGATTGCCCCTTGAAATAAAACATCAGTTTTATGGGAAGTGCGGGGATAAATAAAAACAGCTGCACAGGGAATGGCATGAACCCCATGATGATGTGTTGTGACGAACCCCATGATGTTCTACTTAGAGGAAGCATTCCTTTTATTTCATTTTTTTAAAGCCCGAGTCGGCTGTGTAAAAGTCATCATCCCTTTCATGTGGGACAAAAGAGGATTTGGAAAGGGACTTTTCTTAAATCTGTGCATTGAAAATGCAGCTTATGGGAGGCTAAGAAAATACATTTTGCCTTTTCTTACAGTGGGTTCCTCTTAATTGTGACTTTTATAAACCCCTTCTGTAGCCATCATAACCATTCAATTAACTAACTTCATTTTTGTATGATGAAAAGAGGCTCTCTCCCTGAACATACGGCAATTATTAGAATGTCTCTAAAGTCTTTTTTGTAGTGATATGAGAGTCTTCTAGATAAAATAAGGTTTGATTTATAAAATTCTAAAATCTATGTGAATGTGAGATCTATAAATAAATGCTCTATAGTAGATGCAAAATCTCATTATAAATAACAATTTTATTAGCATATCCATTGAGTAAAAGGCCTTATGATGTTAATGTAAACAAAATTAAACTCTAGCTATTTTATTCAATGACTGATTCCCGAGCTCTAAGGACCAGACACCACGCTAGGTAATGAGGCTGTATACACACGTGTGTGTGTGTATGTGTGTGTGTGTGTGCTTTTTCTTTAAAGGTTCACATCATCGTGGCAAACTATGTACTTTCAGCTAAGTTAACACAACAGTGAAACTAAGAGTGATGGCAGACTTTTACTACGCCAGCTTCATCTATTATTCTCACCTCAAGTCTAAGAGGTGAGCACTATATCTTGACCTTGCAGGTGAGCTCTGAGGGCGGACAGGGAAAGCAGATGGTCCATGTTCACCCAGAGAGAACTGAGTTAGCTGGGTAGACAGCGTAGTGCGAGTAAAGAAACACACACACACACACACACACACACACACACGAACTAAGGGACATTTATGTAGGTATGAGAGGCACAATGTAAAAAGCCATTGGTTATATTTTGAAGGATTGAAAAACATTTCACCGAAGAGGAAACTCTCAAACAGGTCGTGGCAAAGATAAGATTGGGTGGAGAAAAATATTCCAGGGAGAAGAAATGGAGACCAGAGTTTGCAAAAAGATAAGCATTGGAGTTTTTTTAATAAAATCACCAGCATCAGGGTGCCTGGGTGGCTCAGCCAGTTAAATATCTGCCTTCAGCTCAGGTTATGGTCCCGGGGTCTTGGGATAGAGCCCCACATAGGGCTCCCTGCTCAGAGGGGAGTTTGCCTCTCCTGCTGCTGCTCCCCCTGCTTGCACTCTCTCTCTCTCAAATAAATAAATAAAATCTTTTTTTTAAAGATTATTTATTTATTTGACAGAGCGAGAGAGATCACAAGTAGGCAGAGAGGCAGGCAGAGAGAGAGGGGGAAGCAGGCTCCCTGCTGAGCAGAGAGCCCAATGCAGGGCTCGATCTCAGGACCCCGAGATCATGACCTGAGCCAAAAGCAGACGCTTTAACCCACTGAGCCGCCCAGGCGCCCCAATAAAATCTTTTTTAAAAATTAAAAAAAAAATAAAATAAAATCACCAGCAACGACAAAATAAGAGCCTAAATCACAATGATACCTGAATGGCAAATTCTTATATCATCATAATGTCCAGTGGGTCATAAAAAGTTGGGTTTTAAAATAATTTGAACACTTGCAAAAATGTCCACAACACAAAGTTGAGTGAAAACAGCAAATATAAAAGTTATATTCAGTGCAATCTCTATATTACAAACAACACAAGCACACATAAAGACTTCTAAAGGACAAATAGGATTCTTTTTCATAATTGTAAATTTGTATTTTTATCTCTTTATTGTTCTGGAGTCCAAGATTTTTTTTTCATAATGGTCAAATAGTTGTTCCGTAATCCAAAAAATCATGAAAATACAAAATTAGTAAGTAAATAATTAAGAGACCTTGTATACTTTGTCACCCATGCAAGAACCTTACACCATTCAAAAAATATATAGTATGTAACCAGAAAACAAGTTTAGGCACAAAGGTTCAGCCTAACTCATAAAATGTGATTCCCTCAGTCCTGGACAGATTATGGTGCAGTTGTCTGTGGTATGTAAATTAGAAATGTCCTAGGACCCAGTAATTCCATTAGTGGGTTATTCAAAAAATTATATGCATTATAACTTGAAACGATATATGCACCCCCATGTAAGAATTACTTACAATAGCCAAGATATGGGAGCACCCCCAAGTGTGCATCAACAAATGAATGGATAAAGAAGTGGTGTATATATATATAAGGGAATATTACTTGGCTATAAAAAAGGATGTGATTTTTTTTCTTGGGGGGGCACTTGGGTAGCTCAGTTGGTTAAGTGTCTGCCTTTGGCTCATGTCACGACCCCAGGGTCCTGGGATTGAGCCCCAGATCGGGGTCCCTGCTCAGCAGAGAGCCTGCTTCTCCCTCTGCCTCTGCCTCTCACTCTCGTTCTGTCTCTCATGAATAAATAAATAATTGATTTAAAAAATAAATAAAAATAAAAAAGGATGAGATTTTTGCCATTTGGACAACATGGTTGGACTTGGAGGGTATTATACTAAGTAAAATAAGTCAGACAGAGAAAGACAAAGACCATATGATGTCACTTATATACGGAATCTAAAAAACAAAACAAAACAAAATGAAAACAAAAACGAATAAACAAAAAGCAGAATCAGACCTATAAACACAGAGAACAAAGTGATGACTGCCAGAGGGAGGTGGATGGGGAATGGGCAGAATGGGAGATGGGTGTGGGGGTGAAGGAGATACAAGCTCCGGGTTATGGAAGGAGTAAGTCATGGGCATAAAAGGCACAGCATAGGCAATAGCCAATGGTATTGTAATCATGTTGCGTGATGACAGAAGAAGTTACCCTAGTGGTGACTACAGCATAATTTACAAAGTCGTTGAATCCTTACGCTGCACACCTGAAACATTGTGTGTCAACAATACTCACATTTTTTTAAAAAATTAAAAAAAAATGTAAATTACAGCTATCTTCTGCCTGCGGTGTTTCAGTGGGTAGAGATGATGAGGGAGGGGTGATATTAAGTGTGACTGTGACTGTGAGCACAGGGCAGTAGAACAGAGGTCTGGAAGGAGGTGGGGAAAATGGGACATTCCATAGCTCACCATGGCTGGTAGGGTATTAGCATGTGATTATGGACTTCACAACAGGACCTGGAAGAAGAGACAGGATTTTGAGCCAGACGGATTGCCTGAATTGCTCCGGGTCTCACTACCCACCCACTTTCCTTCCTCCCTCTGCCTCTTCCTCTCCCTCCCTCTCTCTCCCTTCCCCTCCCCCTCCTTCTCTCTCTCCCCATCCTGTTCCCTCTGTCTCCCATCTCCTCCTCCCTTACACCCACCCTCCCTCCCCCGTTCTTCCTTCCCCTGTCCCCTCATTTCTTCCTTCCCATCTCCACGAATCCTCTCCATTCCCTTCTCCCCGCTCCCCTCCCTCTCTTTTCCCTCTCTCTCTCCCCTCCCCTCTCCCTCCCTATCCCCCATCCATCTGAAGATGACTTTCTGAGATTTGTCCCAAATTACACAGCCAGTTAGTGGCAACCTGGCCTTTGTTTCTTCTCCTGTTTGCATTTTCTCCCATCCACAGTTGATTCTGGCAACCCTCTTCTTCCTTTGTAGCATTTCTTTTTATTCTTTCCTTGTTGTTAATGCATTCACGTCCTAGAGTGCATGTGCTCTTTCGGAGCTCAGTTTCTGCACCATTTTTCAAATTGTGTGGAACACCTCTTTCCCACTAATACAGGGCATTCCTGAGTAATGAGGAAGAAAAGCTTTCCTGAGTCTATTTTTCCAATTAAATAGAAGTTAGGCCATGCAAACAACACGGAGTTATCTGAGACTGAGTCTTGCCAGTTTGGGGAAGACGCCATAGAGAATTGTATCCAATGCCTGGAAAGGCCAATGGAACTGAAGTTGGTGTTAAGACAGGTGTGCAAGGCACTTGGTAATTTAAAATTCAGTCTCGTATTCAAAAGTCACCAGATGATTTTTTGTGTGTGTGTTTTACAAGTGTAGAGTTTGAGCCAGTGCTACAACATCAGCGCGACAGAAAAGTAAAGACAAGCCACCCCAGAACTTCTGTGAGAACAGATAAAAAGCAACAACAACAAAAAGGATATTTTTTAATTTCTATGAATTCCAAATTACACTAATCATCGTAGCAGCGGTTTATTTTTGGCGACCGCATTTAATTTGTTGGACATTTGCAAATAGCAGTTAAATGATAAGGTAAGACACACACACACACACACACACAACTCTACCGTATGCCTATATTAAACATTACAATCCTCAAAGCATTCAGTTTTTATAAATTAATTTTTCCTCACATTAAAACATGAGAGGGTATGAAATTCATATTTAACCAAAGGGAATGTGGGTTATAAAAAAACAGGAAAAATAGTGAGCTTAGATAATTTGGATAATGAGCTGATTTCTAAGGCTTGCCTTTTCATTGTATCCATCCATCCATCCATCCATCCATTTTTCATACATCCGTTTATCCATTTTTTTAAAATTTCTGTGCCTATGTATCTGTATATCTTTTCTCTCTCTGAATAAAAGGAACTCCACATGTGTATATGATTTGAATATACTTACATAAAAATACCAGTGCATCATACAAACGAGTGAGCCCTAGCCCTCATGGACTATGATCTAACGATCCAATGGCTGGGATGATGCTAGATGAACTTGAATGTGGCTATCGGCGTGCTCTTCTAGTGATACGGTCTTCTTGGAATACTGCAGACCTGGGGAAATATCTTCCACCGGATAGCTATGATCCTGGAAGGGCTTCACGGGGAATTACATGCAGGGACGAGGTCAACCACTGTGGATGCTTAGGTGAGCAAGAGTGTTGGCCCAGTGTGTTCTGAAGGAAAACGCGCACACACCGATAAAACACCAACAGGGAGGATCTGAGTCCCTCGTACTTTCCTGTTTTCGAAGCACTCTTCCAGCCATCACTCATTCCATCAGTGAGCCACTTGGTCAGGATTTGTTGAAGGAAGGTCCTGTGCACAATGGTCAGGGTCTGCCTTGCCCCTGTCTTGCGGAACTGAGCTCTAAGGAGAGCAAAGGGAACGTGTTCGCTTGTGATGTTCACGCAGGGAGAGGAGGAAAACATCAGGACGGTGGATTTGGGGCCCAGGACCGCGGGCACTGAGACTGGAGGCCCACACTCAGAGGTGGGGGGGACCAAAAACAACCCTGGCCTTCTCGCTGGGTCCTTGGGCCACCTGGGGCCCAGCGGTGAAGCACTCTGATGTCAGCGGAGACAGAGCAGGATTAGAATAGCCCTTTCACGTTCAAAACATGTATTCACGTAGCCTTTGGATGAGTTAGAAAGCAGATCGCGAGTAGACAGAACTGTGTGACTTCTACCATTAAAGGTTCCCTGGACCGAGGGTTGGCAAACTGTGGCCTGCGGGCCAACTCGGCCCACGCACGGTCTGTGTAAATAATGCTTTATTGGAACCCGTTCTCTATGGCTGCTCTCCTATGTGCCAGGGAGGCCTGTGGTCTGGAAAGCCAAACATATTTATGATCTGGCCCTTTATGGAAAAAGTTTGCTAATCCCTGAAGAGGGACAATTACTCCGGGAGGTGTCTCAGCTAGGTAGACACCTTCATGTGTCAAGTTCTGTAGGGACACTAAACCTGGCTAGTCTGCCAAATAAATAAAATATTACAGACCTTCCCAGTCAAAGGCACAGAGTACAAGAAAGAAAAATAATAATAAAAGGTAATCCCCTGGGATTGATCCTTTCAGCCCTGAAGCAAACTGCGTGCCTCAGAAGGCCCTTTCTCAGATGAGAGTGAGACGGTTGGGGACAGGAACCCACCGGAGCTGACGGGAAAGTGGACTGGGACAGGAGAGGCTGGGGACTCAGGAGGGGGGACCCTGGAACACCCCAGCTCAGCATCCCAAGGTCAAGGCCAGGAGGGAGACTCCGGCTCTCTGAAGGGCAGCCTTCACTTGCCAGTGCTTTCTGGCTCCCCGAACCCCACTTAAATCTGATGTGGGACAGCTCTCTGTTCGAGAAAGGTTTGCAGCTGAAATGTGGTCAATGCATTATTCATGCCAGGAGCCACTCTTGGGCAATTTTATTCGCTCTCGTGCAATCGGAAGGTTCTTGCAAGAGAAAGGGAAAAGGAAACGAGAGGACAGAGAAATGGTAGAAAGGAGGCAGGAAGAAATAGGGAGAGAGGCCAACAGAAAGAAAAAGTGGGAAAGAAAAGAGAGGCTGGCTTTTTTTTTTTTTTTTTTTTTGATGTGTTTGCCTTCACGACTTCGAAGTTCTTGCTAATTCCATCTGTCCACAACAGAGCCATCCACGGCGAGAAAAAGCATTTCCATATGTGCAAATTAGCATCAGCCTCCCTTAATCTGTGCCGTGGTCCTCTGAAGTACATGGTGAGCTTGCTGCCAAACCTACTAATGGCATCCGAATAGAGGCATTATTGGCTTGAGCCGCTGTGGGGCTGTTCTCCCCTCCAACCCCAAACCGGCCCTTCTCGCTCTAATTCCCACTCTGTTCTAATGGCGTCACTTTGCTCAACTTCCAGGAAACACGAGGCCCCAGCCGCGCCGTTCCCTTAATGAAGACCCACTTCCCCCCAGACCTGCCGGCCTCCCCGCTGATGACAAGCACAGGGCTGTCACCGGCCCAGCCTGGCTGTCAGGGGTCCCACAGGGTGTCAGTGGGCCGACCACGCAGAGCCTGTCCCGGGTCGAAGCAGCCGGGGAGCCCGGCACCCACGGCGGCCACAGCCCTGCCCCGCTCTGTGGCGGTTCCCCGACCCAGTCTGAGCCTGATCCCGCTCCCTCTGCCCCCTCCTGCTTCTCGGCACTTCATTCCTGCGCTCGTTTACTCAACATGCATTTACTGAATTCTTATGAGGTCTGGGGAAACAACAGACGAGGGGCCTGGGTCCTTTTCTCATGAAGCATTTACTCTTGCGGACTTAGCAGACGGAGAAGAGCTGTCAGAAGCTTGGGGGACGTTACAAAGTGGCTGTGTAGACACACCCCCCAAGATAAGATTGTGGTTCTCTTGCCTTGATGGAGCCCGTTCCTTTACCCACCCTATGAGGCCCCCTTGGGTAAGCGGGGTCTCCTGTCCCAGCTCTGAGCCCAGGGACCCATCCCTGGCACTGTCCTCCTTGTGGGGTCCCAGTGAAATGCTCTCATGCCTGGATGCTGTCATTTCCTGCACAAACTCCTTTGGGAAATGTCCATGTGTCCATCTACTATGGAGGGCGTGGGACAGGTGGAACACTTGGAAGGGACGGGCCCTTAAGATCGCTGATTTGGCATCATCTTCCCCCACTCACCACCAACAGATTTTTCTCTCCAGCAGGTGGGAACTCCCCACTGCTCTTAGATTTCTGTCATTGTTTTTGTTGCAAAATAAAGCGCCAAGCATACATCCTGGTGGAAAGTAAAACATCTGCTTGTCTTTTTCCTTTTGTTTTTGTCCTTTATTTCGGTCTGGATATCAGGCATGAGAACCACGGCAAGGTAAAGGTTGGTCATCTCAAAGGCCCCTTGGAGAGGAAGGGGGTCTCATGGGATTAGGGAGACAGAGGTGAGTGGCAGACACATCCTGATCTCCTCATTCAGAGATGCTGAACTCCGACCACCTTCCTGGCCGCTCCTGCCTTCTCCTGACGCCATCTTCAGCCCCACTCGCATCTCTGGCCAAGAGAGGAGGCGTGATGCCATGATTTTTCTCCTTGATTACAAAGGACCATGCCTTCTTCCTTTATGCGTGCTCCTGGATGTGGGCTCTTGCAGGATAACCTCCCTCACCCTTTGTCTGCATGGCCCCAGATTCCCTTCCACGGGGCTCCGTCAAAACCGTGGAGAACTTCAGAGAACAATTTAGAGAATTCTGGAATGCATAGGCTGGAAATGGAAGGCAGGGCTCAGAGATCCCCTTTTCTTCCTTTCTGACTTCTTACCTTATGGAAAAGGAATCCTCAAGGAAATGCATGAGATGAGACAGCACTTAACCTCGGTGAGGCCTTGGGAAAAAAAAATCACATCCTTCTCAATGCATCAAATTCTGCTCTCCAAGCCCCAGAAGCAGACTGGAGAGAAAGGACAGAGAACGCAGCTGTCAGGGGGCAGCGCTCGGGCCCGTGGATGGCTGCCGTGGAGAGGAACATTTACACCGATTCTGTGCGGCCTCGGCGGAAGGCCTGGGGGAAGTCTTGGGTTGAAGACGAAGAACTGCTCCCTGACCCTCAGATCTGTCCAGGTCTGAACCCGAGCCCCCCGGTGTGAGCATCGCAGCATTCATGCTGGAGGGCAGTGGGGCTGATGGGGTAACTGCCGTCCACACGGCGCTTTAAGGGCTTGCATCCACTTCCCACGCTGGGATGTGAGCCCGATCCTGACACCGCCCCCAGGAGGCAGCTGTGCGCTCTCACCCACCGCCGACAAAGGAGGAAACTGAGTCTCTTTGTAGGGTCCAGCCATGGAATAAACGTTCAGGACTGACAACGAGCAAAGCCACAATCAGGCAGGACCTACCGCCTTTGAGCTCCAAATCTGTCATTGTGGTAACTCTCCACCACCGATGGTGCTCAAGACGACAGTGGCCAGTGAGGGGGATGATTACGACTGGGGGCTCGGCTTGGAGCCAGTGAGCATCCCCGCAGAAGGTTCAAGAGCCCGGGGCTCGCAGGTAAACGCACGGCCCCCGATCACACAGCTAGTTCACACACAAGCTGGAGGGAACGACTCTCGTGGTTTCCACCCTGTGGCCTTTTCGATGTTATTCTAAGTGACTCTGTTATTCCAAGTTCTCTCTGCCAGAAGTGCTCTTCTCCTCTTCTATGTCCTCTGATGCTTAATAAATGCTAATTTAATTACTACATATATTTAGGAGAAGATTCTAAACTCAAAACAACTATCAACTTCGCAATCTCTCATTCCCAGGTGCCCTCCCTACACCTCGCAATTCTCAAGCTGATCTGTAGTTTGTATTATCTTTCCTGTTTCTCGACTAAATTATGAACACTTTAAGGGAAGGACCTAGGACTTATGTGTCTTAAACAGCTCTGTCCCTGGCACAATGTAGATGTTAAGGGAAAGGAAGAGAAGGGAAAGGAAGGGAAGGGGAGAGGAAGGGAGGGGAGAGAAGGGGAGAGAAAGAAAGAAAGAAAGAAAGAAAGAAAGAAAGAAAGAAAGAAAGAAAGAAAGAAAGAAAGAAAGAAAGAAAGAAAGA
>CM052896.1:121383724-121418677 GCA_028534135.1 Potos flavus
CCCTGATGGTACCATTGGTGACACAGTGTAAAAAAAATACATGTATGTATCACAGTCAAGGCGCAGCCAGGAAACATCTGCTTTGTAAGTAGGGAAGGCGTAGTGAGGGGCTGTGATTGAAGGGGACCAAGGGAGGAGACAAGGAATGTGAGAGGAAAATGGTTTAAAGTGAGGGAATTGAAAGCATATCTGAGTCAAGTAAGGCTCCAATCTTGGATCCTAGGGGCCAACTGTACTGAAACAAGATGATAGATAAGACGTAGGTGCTGGTTAGGAAAATTATTTGGTGTCTTAGTTCGCAGTCAGGAATCAGACCCCCCACAGTGCTTTGTGCTCTTGGGTTATGTTAACAGTGGTAGTGTCTCCAGAAAGGGAGGGGACAGCGGTGTTCTAGTCTGTGCTAGCCTCGGCACACTTGGCATTTTGTGCTTAATTCTGAACACTGAGCTTCACAGAGAACCTGCAGGAGAGAATCCTTAGGAGGAGGGATCGAGATGCAGGCAGCATGAAAAATCAGGACGTCTAAGGAAAAAAATAATAATAAAGAATATGAAAGTCAACCCGGAAAGAAAATACTGACTTTGGGGGATATGAATCATCTTCAAATAGATAAAGTAGTATAATTGTATTTTCTCAAAATTTCTTTTCGTGGGGATTTCGATTCAAGCTTGCACGGTATTTTAAAACACTCATGTCTAAGTAGGTAATTGTATTTGATAGTTAACACTGCTGGGGTGCGGGCCTCTCTCTCCTTGATACAGCAGTTCTTTTGAGTTCTGCATCCCCTACAGTTCCGTGGAAAGCAGGCAGGACGGTGTACGCAATGCTCATGTACATTTAGGATTTTTGAACTATTTTTACACAGGTGGGGATATTCCATGCACATGTACCCTTGAACGCATTTTTAATCCACTTTTTTTTTAATTTACTTATTTGACAGAGAGAGAGACAGTGAGACAGGGAACACAAACAGGGGGAGTGGGAGAGGGAGAAGCAGGCTTCCGTCGGAGCAGGGAGCCTGATGTGGGGCTCGATCCCAGGACTCTGGGATCATGACGCTTAACCACCGAGCCACCCAGGTGCCCCTTTAATCCACTTTTCAACAGGCTGAGCAGTCCATGGAGGTTCCATATCAGCGTGCTGTGTGCGTTTGTGCAACTACGCATGCATGCATGTAATTAATATGCTTGTATGTATTTACATATGAAGGGATGAAGTATATGTATGGGCGATATGTTTGCATAGATCCACAGAGACAATATAGGAAGAATGAAATACTCATCTCTTCCTTCTTTTAAAAAACTGTCCACTATTCTCCTGCGTGTGCATGTGTGTGTAACAAAATTCCGTTAATGAATATTTAGGTTGTAGACGGTAGTTTGATTCCACACTGAGCATTGCCACAGCTATCTTTACACACTCATCTTTATACACCGTGCCATCAAATTGCTGTGTCGGAGTGCTGTGAGTGCCGCCTCCGGGCCGGTGGCTGTCCCTTGTGCTGCCAGCAGTGCCGATGTCCCGCGCTCAGCTCCCGGTCTGCCCCCACAGTGTTTCACGAGACCCCTTGACCTCTGCCCATCTGATAGATAAAAATATCTCACTCGAGTTGCCATTTGTATTTCTCTTATCGCGCATAAGGTTTGCATATTTTCCCGCACTTAAAAGACGTTTGTATTTCCTTCATAAACAACCTGCTCCCATCTTTTCAGTGTCTCCTAAACTCTTTGTAATTCCTTAAATGACTGAGTGCTGAAGAAACTGACCAAGACTCTTTGGTCCTTTAGACCAATAATCCGGAAAGTGTGCAAATGTGAGAGAACACATACCTCTTCTCTTTTCTGTGCACACGGAGCCACTCACAGGAGGGGATCCTGTGCTTCTCCTCTCCTCTCCACCCCGGATTGGGGCTGGGACTTAATCAAGCCATGGCCGCTCTGGGCCTTCACTCCCCCCGAGGTGGCCGCAACCAGCAGGAGCATCACTAGCCCGTCGCGATGAGGCCGAGATGCTAACAAGAGGGTGGGTGTGCAGAATAATATTTGCACACTGCAGCTCTGGGCGTGCTCCTGGGCCGAAGCTTGGCCAGATGTAGGGGGCAGCAGAATGGGGCCAGCTTCCCTTATGTCTATTTCTTCTGGGCTCATCAACAGCTTCCCGGATGTTCAACCACAAAGGCCACGGACAAGGCAAAGACCTTCGCAAAGACCTTGGCCCGCTGGACAGCTGCGCACACGAATCCCCTTGCTGCAACGTGCATCTCGCAGACCTAGTGGTTTAGGGGTGGGGTGGTGACTGGACCTGTTTAGTATCCCTCGCTCTACCCACCCCCAGCCTCATCCCCGAGTCTGACCTCTCAAAACCTGAGTCCCCTGGGAGCATTGTTTAAAACCCACCACCATGAAGCCATGGGAGGGCTCCTCACTGGGCAGAGATGGGTTCTGAATAGAGCAGCCCACTGTGTCCTGAGTCTGAATCTCTGTTCCAGCTTTCTCTGTTTCAGGACTTATGAATTATTAACGAGCCCTCTGTTTGTAATGCCGGGCTCTCCGCTTCCTCCAAATTAAATTACCGAGGGATATATTTGATTATAAACATACTTAGTAAATGTTTTCATTGTTGCTTTCTGTAGCTTCCTTTGTACTAAAGTGTTATAATGTCAAAAAGTCAACCGCAAACATCTACAGCGTGCCGTGGAAAACCGTTTAAAGCAAACTCTGGGCAAATTAAGTAATCAGAAATGAAAACCACTTTAGGACAATAGTGAATATAATTTGTCATCTCTTAAAAAAGGAGGGGTACTTCTTCTAGTAGCTGAACATTTCTGGAAAGAGGACTGAAATTGACATATGAGATTGGAGTCAGGGTCCACAGTGTTTCATCTGTCTACTTTTGTGACCTTGAACAAGGCAAGGTCCCTCTGTGCCTCTCCTTATTCATCTGCTAAGTGGGAGTAATAAGTTGGTGCTACCTCTGCCATAAAGGCTCTAAGAAAAGCAGCTGGACTGACTAACTGTAAGTGATCACTGGACTTGAATGCTAAAGGAAACTAAAGAAAGTTGGTGAGACGCACTTGACCAAACAGTGAACAATGGCTAACAGGGGCCTCATGGGTTCTATGCATGAGTATCACACGGCCCCCGTCTTCTAGAAGCTGCCACATCATGGAGGGGCACACGCACAAAACAATATCGGGACTCTACTGGGAAAGTCTAGCTGCGTACATATAAACCAACCATTCTCGGCAAAGAAGAGAGTGCCACACCGATTACGCTGGGGACCAGAGGGACTTCTGGAGCAGAAGTGCCCCCCGAGTTGATAGTGAAGAGAAAGATGACAAGGATGCTCTCGGGTGGAGAAGGAAGGCAGCAGAGTTGCGGGAAGGGAGAGCGCTGTGTGCGCTGGCCTAAGGGTCCGGGAGAGCCCTGAGTGGCAGACGCACGGCGCCGCAGTGACGTGTGCAGGTGGTGTGGAGAGAGCAGAGCCGCGCAGGGTCAGCTGGGACTGACTCTGGGGGCCTGGGATGCCTCCTGGAAGTTTGGATTCTCTTGTAGAGCTAATGGGAGCCTCTGGGATCTTTAAGTAATAGATCGTCGTCACAACTCCGTCATTTAGAAAGATAACTTGGTGAATACGAGCAGTGGTGAAGTGGGGGGAGAACGGGTCGGGGAGCCAGCGAGACCGGAGTTTAACTTCTTAGTGTCGCCGGGATGGAGTATTTACCCGTTCTGTGCCCCACTTTGTTCATCTGTGCTGTGGAGAAGATAACACCAGCCTTCTGAGTTGTCGTGGGGATAAATGAGACCACGTGGGTAAAATGTCGAGTCCTGCGCCTCACACAGAAAGAGAGGACTGTTAGTTTTTGTCTTCCTTTCCCTGCGGAAATTCTGATCTTTTGTTCCCCATTAAGCAGAGGAGAAAAACCCTAAGAGCAGACAGGAATAGGATGAGACCGTGTGAGCATGCTTAAGTCACGTTTACTTTCCCGGCCTCAGTTTCCCCAAACATAAACTGAGAGGTTTGGAGCGGATTTCATTTGGAGAACCCATCTAGCTCTAATTGCGTGTCATGATGGCAAATGGGCATGTGGGAGGCAGAGTATGTTTAA
Source organism: Potos flavus (assembly GCA_028534135.1). Lineage (NCBI taxonomy): Eukaryota > Metazoa > Chordata > Mammalia > Carnivora > Procyonidae > Potos > Potos flavus. The sequence goes on from CM052896.1 coordinate 121,387,833, forward strand.
CAGGATCAGAGTCCAGGCGCCCTTCTAAGACCCTAGCATGACAAACGGCATTTAATACAGGCTACAAAGGCACCAGATGCAGACTTTAATGAAAAGAAAATGGTGTCCCCATATCATTACAAATTAACTCCATCTATCTGCGCAGCCTGTGGGGCTGAAGTCATAGTTTGAAATTCGGTGACACTTATGGTTAACACATGGTGTTTCGTTCATTTTTTTTCCTCATCACACATTTACTGAGCACCTACTAATGCCAAGAACCATCCTGATCCCTGCAAATACCAGGATGAAAGAGGTTGCCTTTTAAGGCAAGTTAACTACTTCCCCAACCTCATCGGAACACCTGGAAGGCATTGGTGGTGTTCCATCAGCTTTTGCTGACACGGGGCCAGCATGGTGCCTGTTGGATGGTAAGGCAGTCAAGGGCATGGTCGCTGGTCATGGGGGTGGTCATGCGGGGGGATTTGGGGGTGGTGGCAATAGGGCTGCTGGGGGTCCTGTCATCGGTGTTGTCCTTGCTGGTGGAGCTGATGGTAAAGGTGACCGCGGTTCTGCAAAGCTAGCAGCACTCATGGCGGTGGCAAGGGTTGCGGTGGTGAGGATTTCATTTCAGGCCATAAGAATTACTTTGTTGTTCTTATTGTCGATACCAACGCTTTCTAAATAATCATTTTTTTCCCACAAATGAATACATATTTGTTGTAACATAGTATAAAAGTACCCAAGAGAAGAAGGTGAAAACCACCCACCATCACACTACCAAGATTTTACTAGCGTGCTCAGTGTAACGCCATTATTAAGCTTTCGATATACACACTGCCAAGTGTGCATGTGCGTTTTATAGACAACATACCGTTTAATAACCTGTTTCTTCATTCTATCAAAGCCATCATTCCATTTCCCAAACTACAAGAACATAAATCACAGATATCATTCCTATTTAATCAATAATTTCTATGCCCAATCTTAAACACGTCCTATGATTCCACTGTTAGAAACTAATACTTTAATTCACCAGTGGTTGAGCATCTACCTCCTAAGTCAGAGTGGTGGGTACAAACTCTAGAAGGAAAGGATGGAGTTTCCAGCCAAAGCCCATTGAGACATGGGTGACATTGGAGCGGGCTCTTTTGTCTCTCAGAGAGACTCAAGTTCTGCAAAATGGAGGTAAAATGTCTACTTCCTGGGGCATTTCAAGACTTAAATATAATGTTGTATATAAAGCTCCAAGCCTGCTGACCTAGACATGGCAGATACTCAAGGAGGCTTTCCCTTTCCCCTCTTATTGCCTTTTCTCCAACCCTTATTGGGTCATTTTAGCTTTTAGCTCACTCATTTGGAAAACTGGCTAAATCATTCGTAGAAAGAAGTTCATCTTCCAACTCAGGAGAAGAAACACCAAATGGACCTGGAAGATCTAATTTTTCCACAGTTACTGCTTTCTTGCTTTCTCTCTCTCTCTGTCTCTGCCCCCCTCCACCCTGCTGCAGTGCCCTACATGGCTGTGGGGACCCAAGTGCCATTTCTCTCTGCCACTAGTGATGTGAAGGCAGGGAGGGGGTGCCCCTCCCTTACCGAGGCCAGAGGAAATGGGGACAAGTGCTTCTGTCTTATCCGGTATGATGAGTCGGGACTCAGAACGCATTTGTCTTTTTCCCCAGGGAAACTGTATTGTAAGTGATAGCTAGATTCCCAGGACAGCCCTCTACAGCCACTTTCACCCACAAAACCCCTGAGGTACAATGTAAACAAGACTGTTCTGTTCAATCTAATCAGTGCTGAGACACGTTGATATTAAAAAAAAAAAAAGGATTTTTACTTTTACAAGTGATTACAATGTGGTGTAACACACGTGACGACAGAAAAAAATGTTCACGGTAAGAGCGAAGCCTGAATGCAGGGGTGCCTTTATGGTGCAGAAGCTTCCAAGATGCGGTTGTATCCGACACAGGTGTGGGGAGGGACGATTTTCACGCTCGTACAAAAGCGATGAGTGTAGAAGGCATGAGAATATCCTGGGAATGGAAGCAAAGCCGAGTGAGGAAGGAAACATGAGTCTCTAAAGGGTATGGAAGGGAATCAGGGTGAAGGGTGCCATGAGATCAAGGGAGCCTTTGGATTCCACGCGAGATGTGTGAGTGTTTTATTCTAGAAGCACGTTTCATGAGGATGGTCTGCAGATCATTTCCATCTACAAAAGCTCTCTTAACGCGCAGATCCATGGTCTCCCCCAACCTTCCAAATCAATCCTGTGTGAAGGTGGGAGGAAATCATATCTCTGAGCTACCACAATTCTCGCGGGCACCAAATTGGGTAGACCCACCTTCTGAACAATGGTGAGCCCTCAGAGGCATAGGGAGGGGAATTGCAAAGTTGGTGGTAATTTACTGTAATTCAGTTAAAACTCATGTATACTGCAGAATAATCTTTGAAGAGTCTTCCTTGACTACACCTGGAGAATGGCCTTAGGGTTAAAATTTGAGTGGAAAAAACCTTTAATTTTCATAGCAATCTACTGAGGGAAGAATTCTAATTTCCATTTTACAAAATGCAGAACACTGGGTCGAGTTTACAGGGTCTGACCAAAGCTAAGCCTCCTAAAGAGAAGAGTCCACGAGCCCGAGGCCTGTGCTTCTACTCACATCACTCCTCTTGGCTGGACCGGTCTGGATGTCCAATCAAAGCCTTTGTTTTTTTTTTTTTTTCAGTTGAGGAAATTGAGATGAGTGAACTGAATCCCACATCCCTGTGCCCACTGCCCTCTGTCCCTCTACTCTCCATGGCTGCCTCCTTGGGTTTCCACTTGGACCCGCTTGGAGTAAGGGGGAGGCTCCCCTCCTCCTACCCCTGTCTGCCTGCTGAGTGGCGACATGCCTGGTCACAAACTAACTCTAATCACAGTCAGTTCCTGCTTATCATCTCAGCGAGGGGATAAAAAATCCAAACCAAAAAACAAGCAAACAAACAAAAAACATGGACTATACAGTCCTTTCCATCCTCTCTTTGACTTGGTGTCTTGGGTTTCAGGATGAGAGAATATTCTTTGACCAGATTTCTATAAATGAACATGGTTAACTATAAACCCATGTACACTCGTAAAATGTGTCACTTAAAGATGTTTTGGTTGGCGCATGGAACCCTGAACACAAGTCCAAAAAAAAACTTAGTTTAATTTAATTACAAGAAGAGAAAGTTAAAAAGGAAAAAGAAAAAAAAAAAAAAAAAGACTCAAATAAAGTGGCTTCTACCAAGCATCCAAATAAAGAAAAGAAGTATAATCATCATGTGGCTTCGCCAAACCATGAAGGGTTCTTCAACCTCAGGGTCACTCCACTCTTGTTTCTGATGTGTGAGAACCCAAATTCCCGACTATTAGGTAAATAATGCACGTTTTCAGTTTGGATAAATAAGCCCATTCAGTCCCTACAACTGATCAGACTGTCAGGGAAACATGATGCATTTTAATAAACCCGCTATTTAGCCAAATACTGCAAAATCCCATAATAACATTTTTCCAGAGAGTGGGAAATGAAAATACATTAAGCAGGAAATATCATGTGTGTGACCACCCAACCATGTCTCAAAAAGATAAATGTTACATACGGGAAAAGATTAGAAGTGTAATAATTAAATGTGGACGCCCACATGAGAGCCCCTTGGAGGAGGAGAAGGGAGGGCACTAATCCATAGCCCTCTATATGTCTGTGACTGTCCAAATGATTTTATTAGTGCAGAGACATGGAAGGCAGTTGGAGGTGAGTGGTAGGATGAGGCAGGGGTGCCCAGAGTCTAGCCTGCCATTTCTCAAGCATTATCACACGGGACACATCATCTGAGATTCCCGAGCCTCCCTTGACACACGTGTAAAGGGGTTTAAAATACCCCGTTTCTCAGTCCCTTGTTCTGAGTTCACAGTCTCTCATGGTTCTTCACCCCTCCGATTTCCTTCCTGAGGATTTTGGAGGGGCGGGGGTGGGGGATGGGCGAGCCTGGTGGTAGGTATTGAGGAGGGCACATATTGCATGGAGCACTGGGTGTGGTACATAAAGAATGAATCTTGTAAGACTGAAAAAATAAAATAAAGGTATTTGGGGAAAAAAAAAATTCCCCGTTTCTGGAAACAGGCACCACTGGCGATCTTCATTCCCCCCTGACCTCCGAAATCAGATTGTCTGTCATTTACCGAAAATACCTAGATGTAAACAGCCAAGCATTTGTGAGTAAGCTCGCTTCATTCTTCCCTCCAGGAGCAGTTGGTACACATGAATTAATATCTAAATGTGCTTTGCTGTGCTTACTGGGAAGCATAAGGAAGTCACAGATCAGTTTTCATTGTTGAAAGGGAAGGTATTCAAGAAATGTTGTTGCTGGAAAGATTGTTTGGACTCCGGAGCACAGGAGCCAACAAAGTCTGTGACCTTAGCTGCAGGCTCATAAATCAACAGACTTTGGCTCTTGGACCCACATCACAGAGGAACTTGCCACCCATCAGCCCGGAGTCCACCGACGCTGCCAGGACATACCGTGCCTTTTTGCGAACGCCATCACTGACCTCTCCAAAACCAGTCGGCATATCCTTCTTGCCTTCATGCTCAGAAACGTTTGGTAGGTTCAGGGTGAGACTGAGACCTGCTTGCACTCTGACACAGCTGCTGGTAACCAGCCCCTGGGGGAGGAGAAGCAGCTCCCATCTCCCTGGAATCATCAGAGGCTGCTGATATTTGCCAAAAGAAACCAGGAACGATGGAATGGCCAAAAAGGCTCAGCACCATTCACGCATCCATGCCCTGCTGCCTGGCCTACCAGCTCCCTTCTCTGAAACTGCTCACGGGTCTCCTGCCTCCGTCTCAGTAAAGAGCGAATGAAGCTCCTGGGCTTGGCCTTTAGGATTTGGGTTCCACCAGCAACATCTGTTATTCCGCCATCATAAAGGATGCCTGTTGATAAGGAGGGAGACTTGTTTTGGAAGTCCATTTTTGACATCACTAGCCACTGCATATCAGGGCACTACATCCTAATGGAGCTGCAGGCTGAGCAATTACGTTGCTGGTGTGGCTTGGCTTTGGGGGGCCTGGGGGCATCCTGGGCCTTGGGGTGACTCGGCAGTTCTCAGCCAGGGAAGACTTGGCTCCGTTGGGTACATTCAGCAATTTCTAGAGACATTTTTGGTTGCCGCAGCTTGGTGTGTGTGTGATGGGGGGAGATGGACATTTGGTGGACGGAGGCCAGAGATGCAGCTGAATATCCCACAGGGCCCAGAATAGCCCCCCCCGACCAAAAAAAATTATCCAACCCCGAATGTTTATCTTGCCAAGGTTGAGAAAAAGGTCTAAATGGATAATCGCTTTGTTCCCCAAAAGCTTAAAAATTATTTTATCAAACAAAAACTTAGAATTCATACAAAAATGAACCAATGTGTTTTTTCTTGCTCTGTATCTGCTGTATTCTCTATAATAGAATATGTGTACTATGATCGGATGTATTTTACATTATAAATACGTATTTTTGTTATAAATATGTATTTTATGTTATAGATACGCATTTATGTTATAAATACATGCTTTATATAATTAAGAATATAATTATTAATATCATCATATATTATAGTACAATTATATAAATGGTAATAAAATAATACCAGTATAGAATGATTCTATAATACACCAAAATGGAGTAAGGAAGGCATGGGATGCAAAGGGGTAATGGAATAGTCAACTGAAAACTTCAGGGTAAGAGTGCAGGTTATACTCATAGACAAGTGTGAGCAATCCTTCCTGTTGGCCGTGGTTGTCCAACCACACGCAGGAAAAACACCTGGGCTCTGTGCCAATTCCTGGACCCCACCCAGACCCACTGAATAGAGTCACTGGGGCTAGAGGCCAAGATTCTGCAGAAATTCTTCAGGAAATTGTTATGTTCACCAAAATCCAAGAACTGTAGTACCAGCCCTTCAAGAAATAAAACATATTCATGTCTAGAATCCCAAATGATGCTGGACTCAGCTCGGAGTGGAGGACAGGGAAAGTCCGATGATTAGGTGTATGGACAGTGGAGTTTAAGGATTATCTCACTCACTGGGGCCAGGCAGTACTTTCTAAGTGTTCCAGAAGGGCTGGCATTCATGCCATTATGCTTCATTGCCACAGAGTCGCCCGTCTGAAGGGTAATGAGGGGTTATTCTACATCTCACCCAAATGTGGCCGCCATCTTTCTGAGAAGGAGACACACAGTTGACTCTCCATTAGTATTTACAGATCGAAAGATGGTCATATTGGGTCTTAGACTGCCAATGAATCAGGCAGTCTTAACTCTCTCCACTTCTGACTGGAGAGCAAAAATCAAATCAATTACTCATAAACACTTGTGATAAGATTAATTTAATTTTTTTCTTAAACAAAGAGGGTAAATTAAAAGAATCAGCTTGCTTCTTCCCACACTGTAGTGACAAGATTAAAAATTAAATTTATACATATTTCATTTCTACATAATAAAGCCTTTTTGCAAAAAGAAAAAAAATACCACAGTTCATCTAATTAAATCAAAGAAAATTGCCTGCAGCGATGTTACGGTATTACAATTAAGCCACTGCCAAAATCAGCCCTCGGAATTCTCAAACACTACTCAGGCTTTAAATTCCAAATCAGCTTTTGGTGGGTGTGTATGTATGTGTGTGTGTGAATTTTGGGGGTGACTTCGGGGAAATGTGGAGTCTTCTCCTGTGTCGGTGCATGAAGGTGGGAAAAGGATTTTCAAACATCCTGGAATCACTGATACGTTGTAGACAACAAGATCTAATTTGGGTTTAAAAAAAAAAAACAAAAAACTCAGCCTAAAGTTTGGGAAAAGTAACAAATCAAGAGCATTCGTCCTTTTGTTTGTTGTTGTTGTTTTTTTCATCTCCCAAAGAGTAAAACCATTACGAAATTGGAAGTTAGATGCTTTAAATAAAACCCTTGACAGTAGAATGATTTCTCGAAGTCTGCAAAGATTGCTTGTATGGTTCATAGACACGGTCAGTGTGTGGTCCCAGCCTTTGCAAGAACTGCAAGCCCAGGTACCACTAGAAATGACTCATGACGACACTTGGACTCCGCCTGGGGTTTGGGGAGCACTGGCTCACACCTCCTCACGGAGACTCCATTATTCGGAGGCTAGACGGGTTGGTGGAGATGACCGTGTGCCCCACGACCCGGGGGCAAAAGAGCCCGGCATATGGCCCCCACTTTTCTGCACACAGTATGGTCTTCAGGAGGTTCCCAATTTGGTTCCTGATGACATTCTGGCAGGACTGAATTGTTCTTGGAAATCAGGCTCTGGAATGGGGAGAGGCTCACACACAAGTGCACGGTGAATCATTCGTGCCTTCTTTTAGGTCAAAACCATGTTCCATGACAGGTGCTGAGCCAATGCTTACTGAGTCGACGTTTCTTTCCGCAGCAGCTTGGCGAGCAGTGTCACGGGCCCGGGGTAGCCTGGGAAGGTCGCCACGTTCTCGGTTCCTGCTGCCTGGCGGAGGGCAAGCGTCCAGGCTTGGGGGCCACGCGTTTCCTTGGACGTTGAGAGTTCTCTGTCAGTCACAGCAGGAACCGGCTACCAGAGGGCTTCTTAAAGTCTGTCCCCCGAGCACCTTGTCGTTTGATCCTGGCAACGTCCCTGGGGATGTGTAAGAAGTCCACGACTGTTTATCTGAAATCCCCCCAAACTAGGAAACTCTGAAAGCCAGATGTTTGTTCATAAATTTGGCATAAACTAATGTGGCAGCAAAAACTGAGCAGAACAAACGTGATATTATTTATGATCTTCGTGTAGCCTGCAGAATGAAAACAAGCATAGATTTGGCTGTAGAAATATTGATGAGTTTAATTATGGGATGCCCTCCTGACCCCCCCACCCCGGCAGTGTACATGATCTATGGCATGAGTGCCTATTACCCGCACGAGGTGTGGATTGCTGTATATAACAAAGGAGCCCCAAACTCACCAATGAAAATGGCGCGCACTTACCATCCCAGTCCTCGTGGGTCAAGAATCTGCATGACTTAGCTGGGCGGGTCCTCTACTTGGGTGTCAGGAGTCTGCAGGCATCCATGGTTTCTCACCTGGCCACAAGACAGTTGCCAGTGGGGGCCACCATCATCTTTGACTGGGACTGGATCCTCTTCCAAGATGTCCCATGTGGCATTGGCAGGATTCAGTTCTCAGGACGCTGGACTGAGGACGTCTGCTACTTGCTGGCCATTGGCCCGTTCCTTCCCAGGTAGCCTCCTCCCTCAGACCGCTCATATGAGACAGACCCGAGAGAGAAATACCACGGGGACGGGAGTTAGAGCCTTTTGTGACCGAATCTTAGAAGTGATCCCACCTCTCCTCTCCATATCCTTTCATTAGATGGGAGTCCTAGGTCTAGCCCCCACCCAAGGGGAGATGACTTCACAAGGACACCAACGCTAGGGGTGGGGGTTTTTGGAAGCCGTGTCACAAACTGAGGGACCCACATTGTCATTCCTAAGTTCTGAGCAGTTAATGTTCTAGGTTTCAAGACTGATGAGGGGTGAGTAAACGCTTGAACTCAAGTCCTCCCACACTTACCTTTTGCTCTCCTTACGTGGCACGCGCTAACGCCGTCTTCAGAGTGGTCGAAGATAGCCTAGTGGAAAAGGACACACTCTGGGGTGTGACCATGGACGAGTTGCGTAGAGTCTCTGAGCTTTGGTTTCTTCACCTGTAAGATTAAAGATCCGGCTAGTCTGTTGATGTTGTTGCCCGGGGGGTACGCGAGCACGCGTGGAGGGGTGCTGCATGTCCCGGTGGATGGCAGGGGTGCGGTGAGCGGAAGCTCCTTCCCCTAACCTTTGCTCTTCCTCTCCCTGTGTCCTGCTACAGTCTCAAGTGGCAGGGAAGCATGATCGCCCCATTTTACAGATGGGGGATTGAAGGTTAGAGGATGTTAAGAGATCTGCCAAATACCACCTGTCAGAACCACTACCTGAGGTTAGTTTAGGAATCTGGTTATGAATCTGTTTTTTGTTTCCATGACCAGAATATGGGCGCCACGCATGAAGGGACCTCAGTGTGATCTTTACTGCCCCTTCCCCAGCACCCCAACTCCTAGCCTCACAGGGTCATTGCTTTGTGAACCTTTGTTTGAGAAATCAGTGCATGAACCCAGGTTCTTTCCCCAACCTGTTCCTCAGCTGGGACCCCGCTGCTAATATGCGGTGGACACTGAAGCTTGTATCACTTACTCAGTGTCCTCGAAGTACCTTTATATTCATTCATTCATTCATTCATTCATTCATTCATTTTTGGTTGCTAGTCCTGGGACAATCTGATACAAGAGAATGTGCACAAAGCCTCACAAATTCAGAAACTTTTAAAAGGGCTTTCGAAGACCTTCTGAAGTCCATTCATGGATCACTGGGATGGGAGCTCCAACTAGAGGGAGGCATTTGGGTAGAGACTGTCCCACTTTCACATGAATTAGCCTGCACTTAACCAACATTGCTTTTTTTCTGAAACACAAACCCACAGCAGTGAAATAAGACAGAATTTGACGTTGCCCTGTTTTCTTGGCCACCAGGTTGGCTTTTAGGACCGAACCCTGTGGCTACCACTCTTTTCCTCCCTCCAACTCTAGCTCTGGGACAACACAGTCCAGTGTGGATAGCTTCACCTCCACAAGATCCGAAGACAGGCTCTTGTCCATAAGGGCTCCCTTCCCCACTCAGTCCCCTGCTCTCAGCCTTTGTCACCCTCCTAAGGCTGCTGCCTGCACACAGTTTCCTTTAGGGATGTTTATTTGGCTCCAAAGACAGGGAAGCCATACCTAGCGGGGATTCCCAGGCAATGTTCCCTTTACCAGGAGGTTCACACGGGGGAAGGAAGGGCCCGTCACTCTCAGGCCCTTTGGTCTGGGGGGCGCGGGGCAGTGCCGTAGGCAGTCACCTAGCTCCCCCACCTACTAACCATAAATGACTCGGGCAAGGCTTCCAGCACCAATTTTTCTTTTTATTAAAAATACTAAGACCTAGGGCGCCTGGGTGGCTCAGTTGGTTAAGCATCTGCCTTCAGCTCAGGTCATGATCTCAGGGTCCTGGGGTCGAGCCCCACGTCAGGCTCTCTGCTCAGTGAGAAGCCTGCTTCTCCCTCTGCCTGCCGCTCCCCCTGCTTGTGCTCTCTCTCTTCCTCTCTCTTTCTCTCTCTCAAATAAATAAATAAAATCCTTAACAAAAAATACTAAGTGCAAAATTCTGAGTGTTTACCGTGTGGTTAGGTGCTTTTCTTCCATGACCACAATACTCCATTTTAATAATAGTCACGGAATTTAATATTGTTGGCCTAACCCAACTTATAGATAAGAAAATCCGTTTAAGGGACTTTCCCAAAACCACAGAGGCAGTACATATCAGAACTTAAAACGATGGCATTATGATTTTAAATCTATGCGTGTGTTTAACCACATTGTTGGCCTGATATTTCTTCTTTAGAGAGTCCATGATCTACTGATAGGAACATTCCATGAGCAGAGATAACTATGTTATAAAACAGAAAGTTTTATAGGAGAGGGTTAATGGATTGCTGTCAATATTTAGAAGAGGGAAGATTAATTTCTGGTGAGGTATCAAGGAGGGCTCTCTGGCGGACGTGGCATCAGCTCTATTTGTCTGTAACATACCACCTTGAACACCTGGGCTCTACGGCACCCCCAGCTCCGCCATCTTCCTCCTCCATCAGTGTGGTCCTTCTTTCTCCTCCTCCTCCCCCTGCCCAATCTCACCTATTTTGTGTGTGTGTGTGTGTGTGTGAGAAACCAAGATCTTGTATTTTCTGGGACGCTCCTCTGAGAAAACACAAGCATTTCTACATAGAGGTAAGTCCATGTGTTTTGAAGTGTTATTAAAAATCACACCAATCCATCTGGAAGTGTGTGGCTATTGTCCATGGAAGTGTCTCGGAGAACAGTAGGGTGTAGAAGGCCAGTGGGTTAGTACCTTGGACGACCAACCATGGATAAAGGCCTCAAAGATTCTCTTGGCAGCAAGAAGAAAAAAAAAAAAATCAAAGAGCCAGGCATGCCGGTATGGACATGCCATCAGTGATAGCTGCTTCCTGGAAGAGTTGGGGATGAAGCCTGAGGCAGTTGCCCTCAGCCCCATGGGTGAGGTCATGGACGTCTGCTGGGATTACCACAGAACGCTGCGTACCACCTTCCTTGTGAAACTCTATGTGGTAAGTTACATTGGAAATTCTTTCATTTTACATCTTGGTGACCTAGTACATTATAATCTTTGAGATTCAGGCCAGGAGTATATATTTGGATAAAGCTTTCTAGATGATTCTGAGCCATTCTATCAGATCACAAAGTCTGTTCCGGAGTATGGAGGTGAGTGTCATGCTTCAGTCATACTCAGGAGCACGGCTGCCTGAGTGGCGGTACCTGAGATGCATAAACCCCCATGTGGTACCGTGGATCTCGGCCTCTAGTGTGTGGAGATTAGGCCTTATTGTCTGGTGTTTTTCCCCTTTGAAGCTTTCATGAGGTCATTGTTCACCTGCTCCTGGAATGGGATGGTTTGTGAGTCACGGCCAGGAGAAAGAATTTTCCCTCAGAGATCAGAATTGGAAACAATGACTCTTTGCTGATAGCAGAGGAGAGAGGATGAGAAAATGCAGCTTCAGAAACTCAGAGGCCTCTGCTCAAACCCGAGCCTTTCTCGCAGACTGGAGTGGAGAAACACAACTGTCCACCCAATCTGCCACCTGGGAAGTATCTACAGCAGCGGGCTCCTGGTGGAGACAGAACTGTCTTCTCAGAATGAAAACTGGCCTGTCCATTCATAAAGCGATTGGAAAAGAAAAGAATCCCAATGGCTATTTGACCCCACTATCTAGCTTAGGGAGGCAGAGCAGGCAAACTTTTCCCCCCCTGGGTCATGACACTAAAATAGAACTTTCTGGCTAAACTGAGAAAGCAAATCACAGCAGTGAGGTTCCTACTCTGATGTTCCAGAATGGCTAGTTGCCATCATGGTCGTTTTACTAATTTAATCTTCTTGTGAACATAATTATGAGGTCATTTTGCCCAGCATCACCAAGTTACTCACGGGGAAACTGAGGCCTGACTGAGATCCCCTACCCCGTCAGTGGCCTGTGCTGTCAGAGTCACCTGTGCTATATGGTTTCCTGAAGAAGATAATTGGTCCCAAGTCCCTGAGCAGAATGACAGTTGCCAAAACAGCCCAACTTGGACCTAGACAGACAGAGGCTGAAGACCACCTACCAAAACCATTCACGCCATGGAAGAAACAAGGCAAGAACAGACAAGGGACCTGAGACCCAGCCTTCTGGATTTACCACTTGATTTACCACAAGAAGTCGCATTCAATAGTAGGAGGTAACATACATATGATCACGTGTTTGGTAATTTTGGAAAAACCACTATCTGTGGAACAAAGTACATCACATACATTTTCTTCACTTGTCAGCCTGTTAGGAGTTCTTGCTCCTACTTTGTGGTTGAGTAATGGGGTTTCTAGGGGTAAAGTGACCTGCTGCGGCCACTGAGCATAAAGTTTAGAGGGCAAGGATTCAAACCCAGGGCTACCTGGGTGCTTGTCCCCCCTTCTTTCCATGCCGGTCACGTTCCTTCCTTCATGCAGGCTGGCATGTGCATACTTAAAGGTCATAAGAAAGGAAGTATATACTTTGGGAAAATTTGGAAATCAGGACCATTCTGCTTCTTCAGACAGCAAGAATTTGCTGGAGATGAATGAGGACTAAAAAATCCAGATAGTTCGAGTATTTCTCATATAACAATAAACCATATGTAGTTTTGCTGTGAGAAGTGTCCATTCATTCCTCAAACACTTACTGAGTAGGTACAGTATATTAGCCACATGGCTAGACCTTATAAAGGTCAGAGGGGAATTGTTCCAAGATTCTGCCTCCCAGGAACTTAAGACCCAGAAAATAAAACACGGTGATCATGTAATTGCTCTTAAAGATTTCATCATATATCCCTGCCCATTGCTGTGTTGCTTGTTTCTTCTTCCTGTGGAAACTGGTTGTCCTTACCTCATTGACTTTGGACTTGGTCAGTCGGATGTGGGAGACATAAAATATATCATTGCCAAGCCAAAGGTATAAAATGCATTCCAAATTTTTCCCATCCTTCTTCTGCCCTCTGACAATGATAGTAACTCCCAGGTAAATGTTGCTCCAACTGCCCGGGATCCAGAATGAGGAAACATTTGGAACAGAGCTTTACCTCACAGAGATGTATCCAAGAGCAGAGTCAACCAGCATCCTACATAGACTATACGTGAGAAATGAACATTGGTCTACATCACTGAGACTTTGGGGTTGTTTGTCACAGAAGAAAAGCTAACAGATGGAAAGGACATGAAAATTATACAAACCAATTCTAATACAAGATGGAAGCTGATGAGTTCTAAGAGAAATACAGTTTTTTGAGCCTATAGAAAGAAATAGATTGTTTCTGTTGATAAAAATCAGGAAGGAAGGGCCTAAGGAGGTGGTGGTATGTGAGGTAGACACTGAGCTGAGCAGAAATTGAACATGGCGATGAGGTTGAACAGGTTCTCATGCTCGCATTGTTCAGGGCTCGAGCAGGAGGCTGGGGAGGAGGCCGCAGGGTCAGAATATTCGATAAAAACCTGTTTCTTCTCTGTTATCCTGTGAATCCTTTAGGCCTGTACTCATTTTGGTGAACTACTGTGTATGTATGGAATCTCAAGAACTCTGATCATAATGGACTAACTTTTCCCCCTGAGACATTGCAGTGGAGTGCACAATGTCATCTACATTTGATGGAGATCTGGGGGCCTAACCCTAGATTCACAAGTGAAGGAAAACGATGAGATGAGATACGAAATAGCTGAGCTTATTGCTATTCTTAAGTTTAAAAGGCTTTGTGATTTTGGATTATGTTCTTCTGCTATCTGACCTCAATTCCCCCTCCCGTTTACCTAGACGATGGAGTAAGAATCTCTAAGGACTCTTTCAACTCTGAAAAATCTGAGCTGCTAAGGATTCATTTTCATGAAAGACTCCAACGTTAGGTTTGATTTCAGCTGCCAATTAAGTGTCACATCACACACACATATAAGGTTGCTATGTTGACCCAGACAATGGAAAACATCAGCTTTGTCTATGATAAAGGTCTCTCAGTTAATTGCCAGTCTCCTCACTCCCCTGGGTCTTATTCTTTCACATTCATGTTAACCTTAAATTTCCCTCTGTCATTTCTTAAAAAACTGCATCTATTCTTTAGAGAGCTTCTCTTTCTCTCCCTTTAAATCTTAACTGCCTATAAACAAATGCTGAATCCCATATGCAAGTTCTTCCCTTTCCATCCTTCTTATTTCTTTCTCTAATTCTGACAGAACCTTAAGTTTCTCATTCTAGGACTCTTTCTGAGATGTTCAAGCTGAAAGCCTGAGTTCTTCCTGTCTTTTATCCCTAATCTTTCAGAAAATTCTGGTGTGATGGGCACTGGGTGTTATACATAACTAATGAATCATTGAACACTACATCAAAAACTAATGATGTACTATACAGTGACTACTTAACATAATAAAAAATTAAAAAATAAAACAAAAAATATGCAAAAAAAATTCTGTTGGCCCTGTATTAAAAATATACCCCAAATCTCAGTTCTTCTCGCCAACTCCAACATGACCCCCGCACCCTCTCATCAGTAGTGACTGCAGTATAACCAGCTTGCCCCTGGTCCCCACTAGTAGTAAATTTGATTTGGCAGCTATGACAATGCGCTGCTCAGATCTTCTGCTGCATAGTCAATGGATGATCCCAGCTGCTGTTCCTCCAGATCTACCACCATATTTGTGCCAGGGCTATGCTTCTAAAGGGCTGCCCCCAGCCCATGACCAAGCACACCAGAGGGACTAATGTGGGATCACTTCTACAAGAGGTAGGACTCCACCGATTGGTGGCTTGGCTCAAAAACAATCACTGGTTTGGCCAAACCTTTCTTAGAACAGTCCAAGCATTAAGGAGGGCACGTGATGTGATGGGCACTGGGTGTTATATGCAACTGATAAATTATTGAACACTACATCTGAAAACTAATGGTGTACTATATGTTGGCTAATTGAATTTAATTTAAAAAAAGAATAGTCCAACGCTGTTCATATCCAATCCTCCTGCCTTCTCCTACTCCCCCTCTTTAATGGGAATTGAATCTGTAATGAGGTCCGAAGATTCTCCTCACCTACATGATCTCCACATTTCTAAATGGACTCCAGTGAGACTGATTGAAGAAATCATTCTCAGGTACATCATAGCCGAACAGTTGAAAATGTAAGACAAAGGAAAAATTCTGAAAACAGCCAGAGCCACATGGCACATTACCTCAAAAAGAACAATTGTGTGAATGATGGGAAGTTTCTCCTGTAAAGCCATGGAGGCCAGTAGGAAGTGGGCAACATTTTTCAAGGGCTGAAACAGAAGAGTTGCCAATCCAGGAATACATAGTCAGGGAAAATATCCTTCAGGAATGAGGATAAAATAAAGACATTCTCAGAGGAAAGGAAACTAAATGAATGTGTCAAAAGCTGACTGTCTTTAAAAAAAAATGCCATAGAAAGTTCTTCAAATGGAAGGAAAACGATCCTAGAGAAAAACTTAGAACACTGAGAATAAAGGAAGAGCAACAAAAATAGTAAAAATTTTGGCAAGTAGATTAATATTTTCTGCTTAATATCTTTAAAATATATATGGCAAATGAATGCCCTCTTACCCCTCAGCTCATGCTCTCTCTCTCTCTCTCTTTCTCTCTCTCTAATATGAATGAATACAATCTTTTAAAAGTGATTTTTTAAATTTATTTATTTGACACAGAAAGAGCACTCTTGCAAGTGGGGGGGAGGGAGAGGGACAAGCAGACTCCCTGCTGAGTGCAGAGGCTGAGGCAGGGCTGGATCTCAACACCAGCGATCATGACCTGAGGCAAAATCAAGAGTCAGTGGCTTAACTGACTAAGCCACCCAGGCGCCCCAGTTTTTCTTCTATGAAAGTATTTGATTTCAGAGTTAGAAACCTTCTGGGGGAAAAAATCCAGGCCAAAATGATATCACTGGCAAATTCTGCCCAACATTTAAAGAAGAAATTAAAAATTCTCTACAATCTATTTCAGAAAGTAGAAGAGAAGAAACACTTCCCAACTAATTTTATGAGTCCAGCATTACCCTGCTCCCAAAAGCAGGCAAAGGAAACCATAGAACAATGTCGTTCATAAATATAGAAGCAAAAATCCTCCACAAAATTTTAGCAAATCAAATCCAGAAATATGTACAAGTTAGAATACACCCTGATTGCATCCCCCATTTTAATATAGAAAAGAAGAAAAACTACATGAGCATATTAATCGATAAAGAAAACAGAACTTGACGAAGTTCGACATCTATTCATAATTTTTTAAAAAATGCTCAGCAAACTAGGAATAGAAAGGATCTTCCTTAATTTGGAAAAGAGAATCTACCAAAAAAGCCTGTAGCTAACTTCATACTTAATGGTGAAAAACTGAATTCCTTCCCCACAGGTGGGGAATGAGGTGAGGAAGTCTGTCCCCCACTCTTTCAGCTAGGCAGCCTAGCAAGTGCAATGAAGCAAGAGGAGGTACTAAAAGAAATACAGCTTCAAAAGGAAGAAATTAAAATTTTCTTTGCAGAAAAATCCAGTGGGATCTACAAAATGCTCCTACATGTATTATCAAGATTGCAAAGGCCATTCAATGGAGAAAGGATAGTCTGGTCAATAAATAATTTTGGAAATACTGGACACCCATATGCCCAAAAAAAAAAAAAAATTAGTTTGACCTCATTCTCACCCTTTTCACAAAAATTAACTCTAACTGGATCAAAGATCTAAATGTAAAACATTGAAACTCTCTGAAGAAATGATAGGATTAATTCTTATAGGATTAGATAATAAAATCATGATCTGTAAAAGGAAAAAATGATAAATCGGATTTCATCAAAATAAGTGTTAAGAGAATGAAAACAAAAGCAACAGCCTGGGAGAGATACTTGGAAATGAGATAAATAAAAATAAAAGACTTGTATTCGCAATATGTAAAGATTTCTCAAAACTCAACGGTAAGAACATGATGCAGTTTAAAAATGGGCACAAGCCTTGAACAGTCACAAAACAGGATATACCAATGACAGATAAACATGAGACTCTATGCTTGACATCATTAATCAATAGA
This sequence comes from Potos flavus, assembly GCA_028534135.1. Classification (NCBI taxonomy): domain Eukaryota; kingdom Metazoa; phylum Chordata; class Mammalia; order Carnivora; family Procyonidae; genus Potos; species Potos flavus. The sequence goes on from CM052896.1 coordinate 121,405,083, forward strand.
GAAATGGAAATTAAAACCACGTGGGACACTACTACACACTTTTTACAATTAAAACAACACCGAGAGCTGGGGAGGATACATAGCAACTGGGAATTTCCCAGGTGCTGGTGGGGATACAAAAGTTTATGTTCATTTTGGAAAACGCTTTGGCAATTTCTTATGAAGTTTTACATATACTTACCACATGACCCAGGAACCTCACTCCCAAGTGGTAAACCTACAAAGAAATGAAAACATCCACGCAGAAACCTATGTGTGAATGTTTTTAGCAGACCCGCTCATCATAATTACCCAAACTCGAAACTACCCGAGTGCCCTTCAAGGGGGGAATGCATCAGCAGACTGGTAAATGCATCCATATAGTGGGATGCTACTCAGCAGCAAAAAGGACTGAAATCTTGGTACACACCACAACATAATGTATCTCAAGGACATTAACCTCGGTGAAAAAAGTCATTCACAAAAGGTTATATGGTACATGCATGAGACGTAAATAATAAAGCCCATGTACGATTAAAAAAAAAAACTATTTGCAAACAAGGAATAGACAGGAATTCTTTAATGTGATAAAACATAGCTACTCAAAATGTATGACAAATATTCTTCATGCTGAATCATTAGAAGTAGTGCCTTTCAAATTATGAACAAGACAAGAATGCTCACTTCCTCTGTTTCTATTCCACGTTGCCATATAAATCCCAGCCAACAGAATAGGGAAAAGATTAACATATAGAAAGAAAAGAAAGGAAAAACATTATTTTATGGCTCATGATTGTCAATATAGCAAACTCTAAAGTATCTACTAATTGTTAAAAATAAGAGTTCAGAGAAAAGGCTACATATGAAATCAATATATTTTTAAATTGCATTTGTATATTCAAGCAGAAAAAGCAAAGGTACTATTTATTTTCAGTAGCAATAAAAGCATATGATACATATAAATAATTCTGTGAAAGATGTGCACCTGTATTAAAATAAAACTTTATTGAAGCCTTTTTGAAGACCCAAATAAATGGATAGATATATCATTTTTAGCAATTTAAAGGCTCGGTATTTAAAATGTTAAATCTTCTCAAGGTAATCTATAGACTCAATGCAATCCAATCTATCCCAAATAGGTTGTTCTAGAATTTGACAAGCTGACGCTAAAATCTACATGGAAGTGCAAAAGCCTAAAAATATCTAGGATACTCTGAGAAAGTAGTCAGGTGGGGCAGCTTGCCCTACCAGACTTCTAGTTCTATAGCATGTGTGTAGTAACAAAGACCATATAATATTGCAAATTGTTCACTGTAACAGAAGAAAGAGCCCAGACAGGGATCCTTATGTTAAAACTCGGAATTTAACAGGGAATGCACTTTGGATAACTGGGGGGGAAATTACCAACGCATGAATGGTCTTGATTATTTGGTTATTCATACGGGGAAAAATGAAAATGCATGCTTACTTTATAATGCATGCCTACCTTAGAAGCACTCTGCACGTGCTGAAGACCAAAATGTAAGTAATAACGTTAAAAATGTCAAAATGATTTTATAAGATTCAAGCAGGGAAGGGTTCTCTTACATGAGCCTCCCTCCAGTCTCCGCTAAGAAAGACAAAGTGAAATAAAGGATACAGTTACATTAAAACCCAATATTTCTGTTCATCCAAAGGCACCAAACAGGTGAAAAGACAAGCCACCAACTGGGAATGTCAAAACGCACAAAGCAAACAGAAGACCCACATCCAAAATGTATTATGCCTGAATCCAAGTCAATAAGGAAATATGAAAATTCAACAAAAATGTGAATACAAGCATTGAACAGTCCCACTGAAAGAAAGAAAATACTAAATAAACATAAAAAAATAAATGAAAATACACAACACATAGATAAATGATAGATAAATAGGTATCTCCATATAATGTATATAATACATCCATGTGTATTTAAATGGATGCTATATACAGTATGTCGATCTACATATAATTAACAATACATTATATTAATATATAATTATTTTTTATGTTTACCAGTGTATTAAAGGATAAGAATCAACATGAAGTTGAAAAGATACACAGGGCAAGTTATGGGGAAATCGCAGAGTTTCCACGCCCTCTCCAGGTATGCCATTCTCTCCCTCACATCCAACCCAGAAAAGAATTCATATATATCTATATCTTTAGATGTTCAGTCTAAATAGTAACAAGTTTAATATAAATTTGACCATTTACAACTACTAGAGAGATAAAATTAAGATACTCAGTGATGCCAAGTGTTGGTGATTATATTCCTATCTTACTACTGGGAGTGGAACTGGAACAACCCCTTTGGTAAGAAATCTGGCATGATCTCCTAAGATTGAAAATTTCCATTCCCAGGTATGGTACCTTATATTCTCAGGCATAGACACTCTTGCACCTGTAACCTAGGACATGTGTAAGAATGTTTATTCAGCACTCTTCACAATAGCAAAAACACTGGACCCAACCCAACTCAAGTGTCCATCAACTGGAAAATAAATAAATACATTGAGGTATATTCACCCAATGGATTATTAAACACAGTGAAAAGAATCGCTGCTACACATATAGATACATCTCTTTTTTGTTGAAGTATAGCTGACATATTATATTAGTTTCGAGTGTACAGCATAGTGATTCGACAATTATATGCATTATGCTATGCTCACCACAATAAATATAGTCACCATACAATGTTTTTACAATATTATTGACTATATTCCCTATGTTGTGCTTTTCATCTCTGTGACTTATTTATTTTAGAACTAGAGGTTGGTTAGTAGCTCTTAATCCCCTTCACCTATTTCACTATCCCCCCTCCCCTTCCCCCTGGCAATCACCAATTTATTCTCTGTATTTATTGAGTCCGTTTCTATTTGTTGTTGTTGTTTTGCTTTGTTGTTTAGACTCCACATATAAATGAAATCATATATTTGTCTTTCTCGATCTGACTTATTTCACTTAGCGTAATATCCTTCAGGTCCATCCCTGTTGTTGCAAATGGCAAGATCTCATCATTTTTATGGCTGAGTAATATTCCATTATAATATTATACTCCATTATAATATTCCATTATACTCAGTATTCCATAATACTCCATTATATGGTGTGTGTGTGTATATACACAAACCATATATAATACCATCATGGTATATATAAAACCATTATATATATAATATATATAATATATATACATACCAATATATGTGTGTGTATATATATATTATATATATATAACATATACATACCTCTTCTTTATCCATTTATATACCAATAGACATTTAGATTACTTCAGATTACTTCCAAAACTTGGCTATTATAAATAATGCTGTGATAAACATAGGGAGGCATACATCATTTTAAATTACCATTTTCTTTTTTGGGGGGTAAATACCCAGTAGTGGATTTACTGGGTCATACAGTAATTCTATTTTTAATTTTTTAAGGGACTGCCATACTGTTTTCCACAATGGTTGTATCATTGTACATTCCCACCAACAGTGTACAAGGGTTCCTTTTTTCTACATCCTCACCAACGTTTGTTATTTCTTGTCTTTTTGATACCAGCCATTACGGATCGGTGTGAAGTAATATCTTATTGTGGTTTTGATTTGCATTTTCTTGCTGATGAGTGATGTTGAGTAACTCTTCATGTGTCCATTGGCCATCTTCTGTCTTCTTTGGAAAAAAGTCTATTTACATCTTCTGCCCATTTTTTAATTGAAATTATTTCGTTTTTGTTTGTATTGAGTTCTATAAGTTCTTTATATATTTTGGATATTAACTGCATATCAGATATGTCATCTGCAAATATCTTCTCCCATTCACTAGGTTGATTTTTTTGTTTTGTTGACGGTTTCCTTCACTGTCTAAAACCTTTTTATGTTGGTGTGTACCCAATAGCTTATTTTTGCTTTTGTTTCCCATGCATGAGGAGTCAGATCCATAAATATGTTGCTAAGGTCCAGGTCCCAGAGTTTACCACTTACTTTTTGGAGGGGGGGCAAATTTTTATGGTTTCAGGTCTCACATTTAGGTCTTTAGTCCATTTTGAGTTTATTTTTGTGTATGGTGTAAGAAAGGGGTCCAGTTTCATTCTTTTGCATAAAGCTGTCCAGTTCTCCCAGCACCACTCTTTGAAGATACTGTCTTTTCTCCATTGTGTACTCTTGCTTCTTTTACCATAAATTAATTGACCATATATGAGTGGGTTTATTTCTGGGCTCTTTATCCTGTTCCATTGATCTATATGTGTCTATTTTGTGTTGTACCATACTGTTTAGATTACTACAACTTTGCAGTTTATCTTCAGATCCGGGATTGTGATACTTCTAGCTTTGTTCTTCTTTTTCAAGATTTCTTTGGCTATTCGGGGTCTTTGTTTCATATGAATTTGAAGACGATTTGTTCTAGCTCTGTGAATAATGCTGTGGGCATCTAAAAAATAATTTATGTATTTATTTTAGAGAGAGAGAAAGAGAGAGCAAGCACAAGCAGAGGGAGGGGCAGAGGGAGAGCATCTCAAGCAGACTCCCCACTGAGCATGGAACCCAATGAGGGGCTTGATCTCAGGATGCTGAGATCATGACCTGAGCTGAAATCAAGAGTCAGTTGCTTAACTAACTGAGCCACTCAGGTGCCCCTGCTGTTGGTATTTGGATAACACAATCTGTAGATTGCTTTGGGTGGTAGGGACATTTTGACAATGTTAATTCTTCCATGCCATGAGCATATTTCTATAGCATAGCAATATCTTAAAGCATAAGGTGGGTTGAAGAGTGATAGGTATAGACTGTTACAGAGAGCAAGATTCCGTTTATATGAATTCCAAAATAATTTTAAAAAATATATCATTTAGGAATATAGATAATATTTGAAGGGAGTATGATAGATCCAAAATTGTCTGGGAGGTATGGTGAGCAATGGTGAGGTATACATTATGACGTTGGTAATATTCTATCTCGGGATTGCTCATTTTTTATTATGCTTCTTAATATGCATATATTAAATAAATTACTTTGTATGAGTCAAATAATATTTCTTTAAAAGAATAAAAAGATAAGAGCACGGGCAGAAGACAGACCAAATGTGTAAGTGTTTGAGGAACGCAGGGCTATTGGAACCGGCAAAAAGAACGTGCGGATGGTTGTGTGAGAACATGGCCTGAGTATTTAAGACGGGCCGGGGCTTGGATATCTGTGCAGACGGGGATTTTTATCTGCTCTAGAGTGATGGCAAGAAGGGACGGGATATATGCTCTGGGTATCCATTGCTACATTAAAAACCATACCCCAAAATCCAAAACCCAGCAGTTTAAGCCAAGGCAGCATTTACTTTGCTCACGAACCCTGTGGTGAGGGCAGGGCTCGGTGGGGTCATTGTGTGTCTGCTTTATTCAGGGACAGCGGGCGCAGTTCCATGCCGGGAACTGGAATCCTTAGGTCTGCTCGCTTGCACAACTGGCCTGGGAGACCCCAACAGCAGGTGCCAGCAACAGCTGAGGCTTTTGAGGCACCCAATCCCCTCTCTACCTCTGTGTGGCCCCTCCAGCAAGAAGGCTTCCGGGCAGCCAATCTTCTTAGATGTTGACCCAAGGCTCCAAAGATGCATGTCCCAAGGGACAGCCAGAAGAAACTGTCCCTCCTTTTCTAACTCAGCCTTGGAACCCATGCAGTAGCCATTCCAGCCACAGCCAAGGTAACCACAAAAGCCCCACCCACTTTCAAGGGGAGGAAAATATTTTCTTCTACCTTTTCTGGGGAGAAACACAAAGTTTCTGGAAGAACATGGAGAACTGAAAATGTTGTGGAAATTTTGGGAAAGCACGAGCTGACCCAGTGTGCACTGTAGTCCCCAGGGGGCTGGAGGGAAGTGGGGGTCTAGGTAAAGAGGAGAAGGAAAATCAAGGTCGGAGGCAGGTGGAGAGCCCTTATTGTCGACCGCGGTGCTTAGGTTTGTAATAGGAACGAAAGGGGGTCATGGAAATTCAGGGTTTAAAAGGTGAGGAGGAGAAAATACCATTTAAAGGGGGACGATTTGTACCCGCGTGAGAAAGCTATCAGGAAGGAGAAGCTGGTGTTAGAAAGAGTCGGAGGATGCCTGCCCAGCCAGGCAGGTGTAACGGAACCTAAGGGATTGTGAGAAAAGACATGCAGCCGGAACATGGGATGTCCGTGAGTAACCAGCAGTTGTCAAAAGGCCACAAGGACTCAGGGTGGCACCTTCATCAGTAAACGCCATCATCACGAGGAAGAATTTCTAAATCGCCAGGCCACCAGTCCTCAAAGCTGTCTCACCAGGCAACCCCGCACCACCGCATTGCAGGCAGACTGTGATGTCCTGTCAGAAGGGGCACTGAATAATTTAGAGTGATGTCGTCCATAAATATTTAATGATATGAAAAAAAATGTTCATGAGACAATGTTAAGTAAAAAAAAAAAAGAAAGAAAGAAAGAAAGAAAAAGGCAGATTGCAAAATAGTATAAATGCATAGGAAGGAAGAAAAAATGCTTGCTAAAATATTAACAGGATTTATCTCTGGCTGGGGGAATCATCCTTTAATTTTTTTTATCCTGACTTTTTTATATGTCTAAATTTCTATGATAAAAATTTGTTAGCATTTTAATAAAAAAAAGATAGCAATTGTTATAATTTTTTTTTTTAAATAGCCAACCTTATGTTAAAGACGACGAGACAGAGGATGCTCTGATGAGATTTATTCAATCAACCCTTTACTATACAGTTTTACTGCTTCTGTTAGGAGGTCCGCTTACAAAAAGCTGGCTTTTCTTACCTATTAAATAACACCGCGGCTCTCAAAGTGGGACGCTTCCAGGATTCTAAACTGGCACGGTTGTGTTGACGATACCAAGATGCTATTGCTCTTTCTCGCGGTGTTGCAATGTGCACTGAGGATGCAGAAGAGAGGGAGGGAAAGCTGCTGGAGCTTCCGCGTGAATCCAGGTGGGACCACCCACCTGTCCCGTGCTTAGTGCATTCAACGCCACACACTCATCGCTAAAAAAGAAAAGAAAAAGAAAGTTTGTTTTGTTTCATCTTTGATGAAGCCATAAAAATTAATTGTATCGAATTTCGACCCTCAAGTATAATCTTGTTAATATTCTGGGTAACAAAATGGGCAGTAGGCATAGGGCCCGTCTGCCACCCTCCCGTGTACCCCGGAAGGCGCATGCGCAATTGAGTTACAAAGCCAACCAGCTTTTTCCACGGCGCATTGTTTTTACCTGAAACAGTAACTGACAGATTCCAGCCATTAAACTTGAGTACTTGGCAGACATTTTTGTAAAAATGACCACAGTGAGTCCTCCACTTTAGAACCCAACTTGATAGTATTTGTTGCCAATGACAAAATTTGAACTTTTAGGAAAAAAAATAGAATTTTTTGCAAGTATGTACCTTCCACCATGAGCTTGACAGTTTCCTGGTGATTGAAGATTCTTTTTTATTTTTATTTTTTGGATGTGATGAGCAGTGACTTGTTTTTAAATACCGTACAATGAAATGTGTCAACATTCGGAAGTTCTGCATAACTCGGTAAAGCAGTATTTTCCAAACAACCAATGTATGATGTTATAAGATTATGCATAGGTAAAATATCCAGAGTGCAAGAGAGATAATGAAACAAAATATAAAAAGTTCATCAGTATGGTTTCAGAATCTACATTGCAATTTTTAAGAAACCACCAGTTGTTGAGTTTTGGTGTAGTAGAAAAGAAAAATATCTAGAATTATCTGAAAAGACAACTAAAATATTCCTCCTTTTCTCATCTCCATATCTGTGTCAGGCCGGATTTTTATCATATACTTGAACCAATACAGCAATCCTAAGAAGCTGGTGTGCAAATGCGGCTGTTTTTGTTGAGCCAGATATTAAAGAGATTTGAAAGAAAGCATGAAAGAGAGAAAGAGAAAGAAAGAGAGAGAGAGGGAAGGAGGGAGAAGGAGGGGAGGGAGGGAGGGATAAAGGAAGGGAGGAGATAAAAGGAAGGATAAAGGAAGGGAGGGATAAAAGAAGGGAGAGAGAGAGAGAAAGAAAGAGAGAGAGGTCAGGAGGGAGGAGAGAAGGAAGGAAGGAAGGAAGGAAGGAAGGAAGGAAGGAAGGAAGGAAGGAAGGAAGGAAGGAAGGAGAGAAAGGAAGGAAGGAAGGAAGGGAGAAAGAGGAAAGGAAAGAAAGAGAGGGAAAGAGAGAGAGAAAGAAAAGCAAAACCACTTCTCACTGTTTATTTAAAAACAATTATAAAACCTATAGTTTTTGGTTTAGAAACTATGGTTGCTTGCCATTAAAATGTTACTTTCATTAACATGCAGTCGGTTTGCTTTTGTTATTTTTAAAATAAATAAATGCTTTTAAATTACTAATTTCATGTCTATTGCAGTAAATAAATATATATATATATTTGTGTATTTGTATGTATATATACACATATATAATTACTGCAACAGAAATAAAACTAATAATGTGTGTGTGTGTGTGTGTGTGTGTATCTCACATAAACACACATATACATTTATGCATCACATAAATGCTTCTTGGGGTTCTGAATCCAAAACACCGGGAAGCTGTTACATTACCAGAAGACATATCGGATACATAGGAGGAAATCCCCTTTCTCCTGGATATCTTTGTGCAAGGACATGATGTCTCGAGGTCCCCTAATCATCTCGAAGGGGAGATGAGGGATGCCCCCAACCAGGGGACGATGGCTGAGCAGGACCACAGAAAAAGCCAGGCTTTTGCCTGAGTCCCTGAGTCAGTCCCTGAGTTCCTGAGTCCGTCAGTTCTACTCACATAGCTTTGGACTGATTGCGTGAGATAATGACTATGTTCTGATGGTTCAAGGCACTCTTAGTTACTCTGATACTTGAACTAAAGCACCCTAACTGCTGTAGGATGCGAGTCATCTCATAAAAGGGGGGACCGGACCTTGATTCCGCTGTCTGCCTCTGCGCTGAGTGACCTTCTGTGTATTAGCCCACGTAGCGCTCACGCCGGCGTGCTGAGAGAGGTTGTATTACTCCCACTGAACACATCAGTCATCTGAAGCAACGAAATATGTCTATTAATGATCTGAGGTCACACAGACAAAACTATGGCCGATACTCGAACCACCATCTTTTGGTCTTCAAAGTCAGTTTTCTTTCTATTAGAACCATCACCGGCTTTAATAGCCCAATTACATTTACAAGCATGCCAGATACAAACATCTCAGAGTCATTTTCAAGCATTGTGATGATTTTTTTTTAAAGATTTTATTTATTTATTTATTTTAGAGAGAAAGCACGCGTGCGTGTGCAACCGGGGGCAGGAGCAGAGGGCAGAGGGGGAGAGAAAATCTCAAGCAGACTCCATGCAGAGCGTGGAGCCCTGATCTCATGATCCCGAGATCATGATCTGAGCTGAAATCAAGAGTCACACCCAACCGGCTGAGCCACCCAGGCACCCCATCTAATCTTTCAAATTTAATAATCAAAGACACTGAGCTTTCTTTGTTTTTCATTTTTTGTTTGACTTCATAATTACACAGGCAGTTTTTTTTCTTGTTGCACTTGCAGAATTGCTTCCACATTTCACACAACTTTTGCCACCCTGTATGTAATGATACCTTGTCATGCCCAGTGGGCTGCATATCCCTGCACAGAGCTTGACGCACGACAGGGCTTTCACGACAGTAAGCATAACGATGATGAGCACATCGAGCCTTCCCGAAGGACGAGGTACCTGATATGTATCATCTCTAATCCTGAAGACAGCTCTTTGATGTGATCAATATCTCCATTTTATAGGTGACAAAACTGAAGTTCACTAGATCTTGCACCTATGCAAAGGCACAGGGATAGCTAGAGGGCAAACCAAATTTCAAGCACGCTTTCTTCTGGCAACATTAAGGAGCAAAATTTGCAAAGTTATTATACATTTTCTTGTTTAATACTTGTGATTAGAGACTCGCTTTCTAATCAGAGACTCACTCTTTCCAGGGGAAATGCATTCTTTCATAGCCCTCATAATTATAAAGGTCTTTCTTAGGGCGATTTGCATTTCCACTCATCATCCTATGAAGACAAGAATACAGAAATTTAGAGTCTGCTCCAGTTCACTGGGGGGCGCAGAGAGAGAGCAGCTATGTGTGTGTGACTGTGGGGTCCTGAATGGAAGGAGGGGCCCCACAAGCGTGACTGAGGAGATCTGTAGCTCCTCTCTTATGGGATTTCTATTTTTCTTTTCTTTCTTTTTTTTTTTAGTATTTTACCTCTCATCATATTCCTACTGCCTCACATACTGACTCCATCACCATGTAATCTCTTTACCGTGACCCCCTCTAATTCCGATGGCAACTTTACCAGCCGTTTCTCTTTTACAGCTGGGGAAACTGAGTCACAGAAAAGGTAATCCACTTATCCAAACTCAAACAATCAGTGAGTGGCAGAGTTCAATGCAGACCATTTATCTTTGTTGTCCGTGTTTCCCCAAACTGGACCTTGTTGCTTCTTCCACGACCCTGAAAGTCAAGGGAGGAGAAAGGGACAAATCCTGGACCTCTCTTCCCACATATTCAAATCACAAGTTTTGATTAGTTTGTTCAAGTAATCAAGTAATACATTTTAACTCTTCGAAAACAAATACATTTTAACTCTTAAAAACAAATGAACAATTTTAATTTTCTCTTTGTTGTTCAGACTATCTTTTATCCTTTTAACTAATCCTGGAAAAAAGAATTTAACTGAATAAATCTTCAGGAAATAAGTGAACTTGATACACATTCATAGAAGCTTTGTCCTCCCTTTTTTTTTCATATTCTTAGATAAACAGGGTTGAGATAAGAACTTAAATCGTCACTGCCAACTCCATAGTGCATCTGCTTTAATTTGTGTACAATAAGATGCATAGATATTAAAAGCAGAGTTGGATAAACTTAGATGATTATATACACCCATATAACCAACACTTAAACTGTGTGAAAATTCTCCAAAGATCTTGCCAGCACGCCCTCCTCTCCTTGTATGTATCTGCCACTCCCACATCAAGAGATGGAATCTATTTCCCTTCCTCCGGATCTGAACGTGACTTCATTTGACCAATAGAAGATGGCAGAAATAAGGCTGTGATTGGTTCAGACGTAGCCCTCGAGAAGTCTGATTCGGTAGTTGTCATGCTGTAAGGCAACAGTCCAGACATCTGGTAACCCCGGTACATTTTGCAGAGTCCAAGATCTACCCCACCAAGCCCTACAAAAATGGCAGAATTACATCTATATTTTAGGCTACTCACTCTTTGGTCATTTGTTCCTGGGGGGGTGGGGGGGAGAAATAATGCACCAAAGAAGATACAGAAAATTTCTTCCCACAGAGCATTTCTTTGTGATCATTGGCAGTCAGCCCCTATGTACTCTCACAGCTAAAAGCTGCTCTAATTTCTATTCCCAAATGTAGTTGTGCCAATCCTTAAACTTGAATTTAAACTTCTGGTGAATTTTTTTTTTTTTTATGAAGGAAATGATACATTTTTACTTTTTCATATCTGATTTCTTTCATTGAATATAATGTTTCTGATATTTACCCACAGTGGTCTTTTTTTTTTTAAATTAGTCTTTTATTGTTTATCATAGTATTCTATGAGTATACCGAAGTCTATTTATCTACACCCCGATGGTAAACATTGAAATTGTTTCTAGTTTTTGCCTATAATCAATAAAGTTGCTTTGAAAATGTTGATACATATCTTTTTGTGGACGTATGTTATCATTTCTCTCGCATAAAGCTCTAGGCATAGTGGCTGGTTCATAGAATAGGTGAAAGCTTAACAAAGAAACTATTCGAATAGTCCCCAAAATGGTTTTAACCTTTTACATTCCTCCCAAAATGGATGTGACCCAGTTTCTACACATCCTTGTTGCTGTCTGGAGTTATGAGTGATTTTAATTTCAGTTATTCTGTGTGTATAGAAGATTTTATTGTGGTTTTAATATGTTTCTCAGATGACAAATCTTTCGAGCACCTTTTAATGTCCTCTTGTGCATTTGTTTATCTTCTTTTGTGAAATAGATATTTGTCTCTTGCCCAGTTTCACTGGATTGTAATCTTTTTATTTCGATGTGCAGAGGTTCTTTATATATTCTGGATATAAGTCCTTTATCAGATATATGTATTACAATGCTTTATTCCCACTCTGTGGTTTGTCTTTTTATTTTCTTAGTAGTCTCTTTTGGTGACTAGAAGTAATTCATTAAATAAAGTCAAATTTGGTGATTTCCCCCTCTATGTTTAGTCCTTTCGTATTCAAAGAAAGGAGATCACAACTTTGTTCTTTTGTTTTCTTCCAGAATATTTAGACTTTTGGCTTGCATTTAGTCCTATGATTCATCTCAAAATAATTTTTGTGTGTAGTGTAAGTTCCCTTAATCATTTCATGTAACTATCCAATTGTTCTAGCATCATTTCTTGAGAAGACTTTCTTTTCCCCCACTGTATTGTGCAATAACTTGGCCGAAAATCAGCTGACTATATATTTGTGGATCTGATTCTGGATTTCTTACTAAGGTCTCATATTTTTCTGTTCTTACTCCAATAACACAATAATTAGAATACTGTAGCTTAGAAAGACACAGAGTGTGAGTCCTCCAACTCCATTATTTTCTTTAAAGATTGTTTACATTTCCATATAAGTTTTATTAGCTTGTCAATTTTTTTATAATATAATCATCTAGAATTTTAATCCAGAGCATATTACATCCATCAGCCAATCTGAAGAAAATCGACACATTAGTGAGTCTTCTCAGTCTATGAGTGTAGCACATCTCTCCATTTACTTAAGTCTCTGTCTCAGTAATGTCCATCAGTTTTCAGAGTAAATGTCTTGCTTGTTATCAGAAAATATATTTTTTTGTACTTTGTGATTTTTAATGGTATTAAAAATGGTGATTTTCAGATTTCATTTTCTAATTGTTTCTTTCTAGTATATAGAAATTCACAAGTTTTATTTTGATCTCTTATCCTGTGACCTTGCTAAATTCACTCATTAACACAAATATTTTTTATTTTGATTTGTTTTTAAATTTTTTTAGGATTATTGATGTGAACAATCAAGTCATCTATGAATAAAGACAATTTAACTTTTTGCGTGCCCAACTTAATGCCCCTTATTTATTTTTCAGGCCCAGTGCTTGCAAGCACCGATAGTATGATATTAAAAAGAAATGCCAAAATTGAACATCCTTATTGTATTTCTAATCGTAGTAGCAAAACAACGAATAATTCATTAAGTAAGAATTACCTTAGTTACGTACTTAGTATAGGAGTATTTTCATAAATGCCCTTTATAGATTAAGGAAGTTTCTTTTCTTTCTTCTAACTTGTTGTGAGATTTTTTAAAAAAATTAATCATGAGTGGCTGTCGAGTTTACTTAAATCCTTTCTCCTGCATGTGGTAAATTTCATTAATTGGTTTTCAAATATTAAACCAACTTGAATTCTTTAAATAAATCCCTATTGCTCATATTGTATTGTCCTTTCTTATATATTGCTGGATTTGATTTTCAAAACAAAAATTATTATGAATTTCCACATCTATGTTTCT